>JALIZF010001386.1:0-279590 GCA_029948255.1 Telmatactis stephensoni
ATTTTTCGATGACCGCGCGCCTTTCGAAAAATCTCAGATTTGGGAATTTGGGCAATTTTGAAAAAGGGCCAAAATTTGGCCTAACTCTCCTGGAAATCAGGTTCTGTTCACTAATTTAGTGTTCTAGAGATGTCTTCTGCCTTTTGGGCTGCAAAAATCCAAAATCCCAGTCGGGTCCAATTTTGACATTTTTCGATGACCGCGCGCCTTTCGAAAAATCTCAGATTTGGGCAATTTTGAAAAAGGGTCAAAATTTTGCTTAACTTGCCTTGAAATCAGGTTCAATGCACTAATTTAGTGTTCTAGAGATGTCTTCTGCCTTTTGTACTGCAAATATCCAAAATCCCAGTTGGGTCCAATTTTGACATTTTTCGATGACCGCGCGCCTTTCGAAAAATCTCAGATTTAGGCAATTTGGGCAATTTTGAAAAAGGGCCAAAATTTTGCCTAACTTGCCTGGAAATCAGGTTCAGTGCACTAATTTAGTGTTCTAGAGATGTCTTCTGCCTTTGGTGCTGCAAAAATCCAAAATCCCAGTCGGGTCCAATTTTGACATTTTTCGATGACCGCGCGCCTTTCAAAAAATCTCAGATTTGGGCAATTTGGGCAATTTTGAAAAAGTGCCAAAGTTTTGCCTAACTCTCCTGGAAATCAGGTTCTGTTCACTAATTTAGTGTTCTAGAGATGTCTTCTGCCTTTTGGGCATCAAAAATCCAAAATCCCAGTCGGGTCCAATTTTGACATTTTTCGATGACCGCACGCCTTTCGAAAAATCTCAGATTTGGGTAATTTTGGAAAAGGGCCAAAATTTTGCCTAACTTCCCTGGAAATCAGGTTGTAAAGGACACTCTTCCCCTCCCCCCTTGATTCTTTAGTATCCCTTCAATGTTTAACTTAGTGATTACGGAATGTTCAAGTATCAAGTTTCCGACACGTGTAGTATCCAGAGTTTAGTGTATCGTCCACGTTCAAGTTTAAGTCAAGCTTTCAAGTTCAAGTAATAAATCGACCTATCCATAGGCTTTATGTTGGGACAGTTATGTAAGTACCTTTTTAGTAATTCTTTAGTGATTTCGTACCCTTTTAAGTGATTTAAATGTCCAGTTTGTTGATTGCTTAATTGATGATAAGCAAAGATATTCCATGCATGTGATTCTAGTTATATCCATTGAAGTTACGTTATATGATAATTGTCAATTTGTAAAGAACCATTTATGCCGTGTAATCATTTTCGTTTAGCTATGTTTATTGTATTGTAATTGTAAGAAATTCGTATCTATGTTTTCAGTTTACGCAACAAATAAAAGGGTTAACGTTAACTGGTCTTCACGTATTCCGAGTTTCCCTTGACCCGACCTTTTGTGCAGTTAGAAATAAACCCAGCATTTCGCCAGCGATAGCTACAGTAAAATAACTCCACGCCACTGCTTTTGGATAATCGCCAAAGATCGAAACACGAACATTCTGATTGAATATGAAATAATCGAACATGGATAAGAGTACTGATTCGCAAGAAACTATTACGAAATGGCTTCTAGAAGGTCATTTGGCGTCAGGCGATGACAGCCGCGAAAGTAGTCCGGAAGTAACGCAACGCTCAAATAAACGTGACCGGAAGTTCACAGAGAAAGGAAAAGATTATAAATTAGATTGCCTAAATAAGGATTTGCGTCACGCTCATTCAAACATGTCAAAACAAGTTAAAGCAATACATTCATTGCTCGACAAAGAAATGGATCCATATTCCTTAGAAGCGGAACGAAATAAACTCGATAAATTGAAAGAAGCATACATTGAAGCTTATACAGCCATGTGTGATTTGAGCGAAAGCAAAGAAGAAAAAGAAGCGCTTTATAGAGATATGGATCTCTGCGATCGTCAATACACGGAATGTAGACTTAAGATATGCGAACGCCTGCAAAAGTTAGAAAAGGAGTCGCAACTAGAAACTATTTCCTTTAAGTCTCACAAAAGTACGACTTCGAAGGCGTCATCGAGAAACTCGAAGTCCTCAACCCTCTCACGGAAGTTAGACGCAGTAGCTAAGGCCGCCAAACTTAAAGTAGAAATGCAGTTCTTGGAGCAAGAAAAGGAAATTCGCAAATTGCAAATTCAAAAGGAAATCGCCTTAGCAAATGCCGAAGCAGACGTCATGAACAAGGTTTTAGAAGAAGAAAAAATGACGCAATCGGAACAACTTCAGCCAGAAGAGGATAGTCGTGTAGAAAGGAAATCGGCTAGTGATGACGTCCTAAATACTAAACCTCCCCTAGCTGATTTTCTCGGTTTTTCGACAGAAACGCCCGCGTCTAAAACACAACCAATTCGAAACAGTGAAACAATAGTTGATAAGACGTCTGTAAAGAAGGAAGTCACTCCTGAGTTCTCACCAATAATACCAGCGGCCAAAACAGAGCCGCAATCATATTCGATGGTCGGTTCAAAAGATGTTGAATGCCCGCTTATCAAGTCAAGCTCTCAGTCTACCCTTTGTAGCGACTCAACGCTAAAAGAACTGATCAAGCTACAACAAAGGCAGACCGAACTAAGTGCAATTTTGGCAAACCAGCAAAGAATCAGCTCTCTACCCGTACAAGAACCGCCCACCTTCGACGGTAATTTCTTTGATTACCCGATCTTCATTCGCGCATTCGAAACGATAATCGAAAACAAAGTCAGCAGTGATCGAGATCGGCTGTATTTCCTTAGCAAGTACACGACCGGCAAGGCCAACGAAATCGTAAAAGGGTTCGTTACTCTGGATTCCGACGACGGATATAAGGAAGCTCGCACACTCCTAGCGAAAAGGTTCGGAGATCCCTTTCACGTCGCTCAAGCCTACAAGAACAAACTAAAAAGGTGGCCGCAGATCAACGAAGGAGATGGTGTCGGCGTTCAAAGCCTGTCTGACTATCTAGTCCGATGTAAGGAGGCAATGAGAACGATGCACTGCCTTGACGAGCTCAACTCCTCCGAGACAATTATGCAAATAAGTGCGAAACTGCCATCATATACAGGTATCAAGTGGTGTCGTCATGCACATGACATTAAAGAAAAGGTAAAGAAGCCCGTATCATTCAACGACTTGGTTGAATTCGTAAAGATAGAAGCTGAACTCGCTACTGATCCTGTATTCTCTCCTGATGCGTTAAAACGTGAGCGAAACAAAGACGCACGGCAAGACAAAGAAGTTAAGAGAGCACAGTACAACAAACGCTCCTCTCGTGCAAACACGTTCTATACTTCGACGACTGTTTCGTCTGGCACCGCAAGGCAGAGCCCAAGCGATCAGAAACTTCAATGTCCTTCGTGCTCAAAGAACCACGACCTTGAAGACTGTGCCGAGTTTAAGAAGATAAGTGTAGAAGAAAGAGTAAAGTTCGTGATGAATAAAGGCCTCTGCTTTGGCTGCTACGGCAAGGAGCATCGCTCGAAGGACTGTAAGTCAAGACGCACATGTAAAGTATGCGGAAAGCGCCATCCCACAACTCTCCACCAAGATTCCAAGAACCCACCAGAAGCGAAGGACAATACGACAACTGGCGCAAGGAAAGAAAGTGAGAGACCTGCGCAGAGTGTAAGCAACTGTGCCACTGCTAACGAATCTTCTTGTCAAGAGAATACTATCATCAACTCGATGATTGTTCCCGTGTGGCTTCACCACGAAGACAACCCAGATCATGAGATACTTGTGTACGCCCTCTTGGATGAGGCTAGTGACTCCACCTTCATCAAGGCGTCAACCCTTGAGAAGCTAGGGATCAGTGGAACCGAGATCAAACTTAATCTTTATACGATGCATGGTAAGGCGGAGATACCCACTCAGAGAGTCAATGGCCTGGTGGTCAAGCGAGTAGATAAGAGAGTCGACGTAAAGCTACCAAGAGCTTACTCAAGGAGCGATATTCCATCCAGACGCGACCAAATTCCTAGACCAGAGACAGCCGACGCATGGCCTCATCTAAGGAAAATTAAAGAGAAGATTCCACCCTACCAAGACAACCTAGAAGTTGGTCTACTGATAGGCTGTGATTGCCCCAAGGCAATCAAACCCAAAGAGGTCATCGCAGGAAAGACCGACGACCCTTATGCAATACGGTCCTACCTTGGATGGGGCATACTTGGTCCAGTAAGTGTCCCAGCGCAGTCGTTTCAAGCTCAAGAAAACAATGGCAGTGTCTGCAACAGAACCTTTGCCCAAGAGATCCCCTCCTCGGAGCACAGGAGCCATAACCTTGTGGTACCTGTGCAAACAAAGGAAATTATGAACCCAAGCGAAGTAAAGAGAATGTTCGAGCTTGACTTCTCTGAAGTGAAGGGCCAAGAAGAATCTACGCCAGTAAGTAAAGACGATCGCATGTTCATGGCGAAGGTAGAGGAAGGCATTCGACATGACGCAGATGGCCATTATTCCATGCCCCTTCCATTAAGAGATCAAAACGTTAAGCTTCCGAACAATCGCGAAGTAGCGGTTCGGCGCCTAGTTCATTTAAAGAGGAAATTTAAAGCAGATAGCAAGTACAAGGAACACTATATAACGTTCATGAATAACTTAGTACAGAAAGGCTACGCAGAAGAGGTGTGTTCATCCAATTTTACGTCAACAGAAGAAAAACAAGACCCTGGTAGATCCGTATGGTATATTCCTCATCATGGGGTATACCACCCTAAGAAGCAAGACAAAATCAGAGTCGTCTTCGACTGTTCAGCGGAGTACAGAGGAGAATCGCTGAATAAGAACCTCCTGCAAGGGCCTGACTTGACAAACAACCTAAGTGGGGTCCTATGTAGGTTCCGCAAAGAGCCGGTGGCAATCATGTGTGACATCGAAGCCATGTTTCACCAAGTCAGAGTCACCGAAGACTGCCGAGACATGCTGAGATTCCTTTGGTGGGAAGGTGGCAACATTGAGAAAGAACCGAAGGAATACCGAATGACAGTCCACTTATTTGGAGCAACATCTTCCCCCGGATGCTGCAACTTTGCTCTGAAGACGACAGCTAACGACCATGAGGAAGAAATTGGTCACGCCCCGGCACAATTCCTCCGTGAAGACTTTTATGTTGATGATGGCTTAAAGTCTGTGGGTACTGCAGAGGAAGCCGTAAAGTTGATTGAGAGTACCAAAGAAATGTGTAAGAAAGGAGGCTTCAACCTTCACAAGTTTACTTCAAACAAAAAGGAGGTGATTGCGCAAATCCCCATCGAAGATCGAGCAGAAGATATAAAGCATTTAGATCTTGATCACGACGCATTACCAATAGAACGCGCCCTTGGGATGCAATGGTGCATCGATTCTGACACCGTTAGATTCCATAGCACCTTAAAGGACAGACCGTGCACAAGAAGAGGCATCTTATCCACGGTGAGCTCGATCTACGACCCTCTAGGCATCGTGGCCCCACTGCTCTTGGAAGGCAAGAAGATTCTACAAGGTCTGTGCAAGGAAGGGATAAGTTGGGATGATCCGGTACCTGCGGAAATTGCATCTGCATGGAGGAAATGGAAGATGGAGCTGCATGAGCTAGAAAATCTGTCCATAAGCAGGTGCTATCTGCCAAGTGGTTTTGGTCAAGTTATCGAGACACAACTTCATCATTTTTCTGATGCAAGTGTCAAGGGGTATGGTCAATGCACATACTTACGACAACGGAATGAACATGGCCAGATATTCTGCTCGTTCGTCTTCGGTAAAGCCCGTGTTACCCCCTCGAAGCAAGTCACAGTTCCAAGATTAGAGTTAACTGCTGCCGTAGTCTCCGCGAAAGTTGCCCAACAAGTACGAAAAGAACTACGTATTGACAACATCAAGGAATTCTTTTGGACTGACAGTACGGTGGTTCTGGGCTACATTGTCAACAGCTCCAAGAGATTCCATGTCTTCGTGGCAAATCGTGTGCAACAGATCCAAGACTTGACGTCCATTGACCAATGGCGGTATGTGAATACCGGCTCCAATCCAGCTGATTGCGCTTCGCGCGGATTGACAGCTAGACGATTGTTGAATTCCAAGTGGATCAATGGACCCGACTTCTTGTGGAAAGAAGAAGAAGAATGGCCACGTGCTCCTAAGGATCATCACGATCTATCTGAAGATGATCCTGAAGTTAAGAAGGCTATCACTATGGCAACAGTGACGTCGAAAGCCAAAGATGACCTGCTCGAGCGTCTCGAGTATTTTTCGAGTTGGTTTCGTGCCAAGAAGTCGATCGCGCTCTGCATACGTTACATCAAATGTCTACGAGAGAGAGTCCGGCATAAACTGACTCAATCACAAGTCAAAGACCCCCCAACTCAAACGGAAAGTAACGTTGCAGTTCCATTAGCTTCGCCCATCACAGTTCAAGAGATGGAAAGAGCAGAGGTCGTCATCTTGAAGGCAATTCAAGCTGTCGCCTTTGATGACGAAATATTGCAACTCAAAGGAAAACTAGCCAAGCAAGAACAGGATAAGGATAAGTCAAAACAAGCCGATCAAAAGGCAGACAAGGAAGAACAAAGCCACCCGCGACGCGGCCCACTTCACAAGCTCGACCCCTTTCTGGACTCCGATGGCATTCTCCGCGTTGGCGGACGACTAAGAAGATCCAGCCTACCAGATAAAGTTAAGTTTCCTGCTATCCGCTCCTTCCCAGGAAAGCTCACGTCACAGATCTGGTAATCCGATGGTTTCATGAGCAGGTCCAGCATCGAGGACGCAGCTCCACCCTTAATGAAGTAAGAATCAACGGATATTGGATCATCGGTGGTTCAAGCACAGTTGGAAGCTTAATCGTGCAGTGCGTTACCTGCCGTAAACTTCGAGGATCACTCCAAGAGCAGAAGATGGCAGACCTGCCGGAAGACAGACTGGAGCCTTCCCCTCCATTCTCATATTGTGCCGTCGACTACTTCGGTCCATTGCTGATAAAGGAAGGCAGAAAGGAGTTAAAGAGATACGGAGTGCTATTCACCTGTATGGCTTCGAGAGCCGTTCACATTGAAATCGCCTGCAGTTTGGAAACCGACGCATTTATTAACGCTCTTCGTCGCTTCGTATGTCGAAGAGGACCAATACGCCAATTACGCAGCGACAGAGGAACAAACTTTGTGGGGGCAAAAGGAGAGCTGCAGCAGAACCTGAGAGAGATGAATCATAAGAAGATCAGCGATGAGATGTTGAAGCTAAATTGTGACTGGTTTACCTTCAAGTTCAACGTTCCCGCCGCCAGTCATATGGAAAGGAGTCTGGGAGCGACAAATACGCTCAGTTCGTAGCATCCTAGCAGCGTTGTTGGATGCTAATGGCACTCAGCTCAACGACGAGTCCCTCCGTACATTCATGTGCGAGGCTGAATCGATTATCAACAGCCCGTCCTTTAACAACCGATTCCTTAAACGAGCCAAACGCTCTAAGTCCCCTTACACCAAGCCATCTCTTGACAACGAAGTCCAAAGTTATTCTTCCACCTCCAGGAAATTTTCAACCTCAAGACAAGTACTCGCGAAAAAGTTGGAGGCGTGTCCAGCACTTGAGTAACGAGTTCTGGAACCGTTGGCAAAGAGAGTATCTGCTGAATCTGCAATAACGACCAAAATGGACCAGCGTTAAAAGAGATCTTGCCATCGGAGACGTCGTTATACTCAAGGGAGAAGACAACCGTAGGAACAAGTGGCAGCTAGCGCGAGTGGAGGAAATCAACAAAAGTCAAGACGGCCACGTACGTACCGTCAAGGTCTCCCTAGCTGATACCTCCATCGACGACAAAGGAAAGCGCACTTCAACGAAGGTGTACCTGGAGCGTCCAATCCACAAGTGCGTCCTATTGATTGGTCAAGCCTCATCAACACAGAATGGAATCTCAACGACTCCTGAAGAATCAGTGCAGAACCTCAACGATTCGTGAAGAGGCAGCTGCGTAGATCCTCAACGATTCACGAAGACCTGGGGTAATTCCCAGCCAAGGAGCCATTAATAGACTTTAATTTGATTAGTTGAAATTAGCAATTTCAGGGGAGCCATGTAAAGGACACTCTTCCCCTCCCCCCTTGATTCTTTAGTATCCCTTCAATGTTTAACTTAGTGATTACGGAATGTTCAAGTATCAAGTTTCCGACACGTGTAGTATCCAGAGTTTAGTGTATCGTCCACGTTCAAGTTTAAGTCAAGCTTTCAAGTTCAAGTAATAAATCGACCTATCCATAGGCTTTATGTTGGGACAGTTATGTAAGTACCTTTTTAGTAATTCTTTAGTGATTTCGTACCCTTTGAAGTGATTTAAATGTCCAGTTTGTTGATTGCTTAATTGATGATAAGCAAAGATATTCCATGCATGTGATTCTAGTTATATCCATTGAAGTTACGTTATATGATAATTGTCAATTTGTAAAGAACCATTTATGCCGTGTAATCATTTTCGTTTAGCTATGTTTATTGTATTGTAATTGTAAGAAATTCGTATCTATGTTTTCAGTTTACGCAACAAATAAAAGGGTTAACGTTAACTGGTCTTCACGTATTCCGAGTTTCCCTTGACCCGACCTTTTGTGCAGTTAGAAATAAACCCAGCATTTCGCCAGCGATAGCTACAGTTATACTGGCTCTGTATCTTCTCTGATACTCATTCGTTTTGGCTTTTTTTTCTGCAGATGCTAAAGTTGCTCTATAATTCCTCTTATACTCATTATGCTTAGCTTTTTTCTCTGGAGATGCTAAAGTTGCTCTACGATTCCTCTCATATTCATTACGTTTAGCTTTTTTCTCTGGAGATGCTAAAGTTGCTCTACGATTCCTCTCATATTCATTACGTTTCGCTTTTTTCTCTGGAGATGCTATAGTCTGTCTATAATTTCTTTCATATTCATTACGCTTGGCTTTTTTGGCAGGTGATTCAGTAGAAATTCTATATTGTTTCATACAAGCAGCTTTTTCTTGCCTTCTGTTTTTACAGTTGTTCAATTTAAGAACCTTGCTGTTTTGTGAACATTCATCTTTTTCGCCATTTATGAAAGATCCATAGATATTGCTTGTTCTCTCATTATCAATTTCAGTTGAATTATCAAAACATGAAGCTGAACATGTTGAAATATAATGCATTTCACCTATATGACCTATTATATATATATATATATAGACTGAATATTCTCAGATTCAATAGAGAGTGGTGGCTCAATTACTGTTGGTTGTGTGAAATGTTGACTTGATTCTATGATATGAATCTTCAATCTCATGACATCAGAAATGGATTGTATAACTATATTATCAGCCCATGTACCTTGTTTAGACATATCTGACAGATACTGTGCCCCATGTTGTTTCTACTACACTTTCTATAAATCGTTCAGGATTACTGATAAGAATCTTACAGCAATTGCTCTGATTCTAAATGGTGGTTAGAATCACGCATATAGCTGATGTGATACTGCTTTAATAAATAAACAATCACCACCTCCACCAACATCTAATGGCTGTTACGGTGAAACCTAAGATATTTAGCTAGTTTGATAGTTAGTGACGTCACAATCGATAATTGCCATTTACGCACGTTTTCCTCGCCGAAGTAACATCTCACAAGAGCCATCGGGTAAATATCGATATCATCGTTGATACACAATGTATTTCTAATTAACATACAACTTATAATGTGTAACATCATGTACTAGGTTTCGAAAGACTAACGGACTGACAGATTAACGAACTAGTGAACCGACTGATGACAGACCAATAAAGTCCTTTGAAAACGCTGGCTAGCTTGTTTGATCGGTCGAGGAAACATTCGAAACCCGCTCTCATATGATGGCCGAAGAAGCCAAGACAGTTCGTCGAACTGCCCAATGCAGATTCACAAGGAAGAGAAATGAATTGCTAAAATCAATAGCTAACAAAAGCACTAGAGAACTTGTGGAAGCGAATTACGCACAATTCTTGGACGCGTGGGGACTCCTGGAAAGCAAACACGATCTTTACGCGATGTACTTGACAGATCATCAAGTAGAAGATGCCGATACATGGATAATAAAGTTTCAAGACCTATTTGCTGAAGCCACCGCTATGAAGATAAGTTATATAAATAATTTGTCACAAGCAGAACAGAGCGCGCGCACGGAGGCAGAGCGCCAACAGACGGCAAACAAAGAGCGCGAGCAAACGCAAAGAATGATTGATCAAGCAGCTACAAGAAGAGACACTGCGCGAGCTGTTTTCGAAACCTCGTACAAAGGCTCTACGCATGTGTTAAATTCACACGAGATTGCGGCCGCTACGATCAAGAATTTACAAAGACAACTCGAAGAAGCCTTTGCGGAATGCAAACAAGCTAACAGCGCGCTTCTTGATTTATTAACAAGAGAAGCAGCCTCATCGGAAATGAAATGGCTCCCAGCTATTCAGGCTTGCTACAACGAGATAGTTGAAAAACTAGAAGCACGACTCAACACGGATGAAAAACTCGTAGACGAATCGAAGCAACATCTTAAGCACATTGAGAAATCGACCAATCTGCAGTTAGAAAAGATCAAAATGCCGCAATTTAACGGAGAATTGAGAGAATATCCTACCTTCAAAAGAGACTTTCAAAAGCAAGTGATGCCACATTTGACCGCAGACACTGCGCCTTATACGCTACGCTCCTGCCTCGGTAAAGAACCCTTGGCCCAAGTGAAAAGCGTAGACGACGACATTCTAGAAATGTGGGAAAGGTTGGACGAGAAATACGGAGACCCAGCTAAAGTCGCTGATGCAATAATCAATGACATAAGACGATTCAAAATCATCAGAGAAGGCGAAGCCAAGCAATTTACTGAATTTGTCGGGATCGTTGAAGACGGATATCGAGATCTCAAGAGGCTCGGATTGGAAGCTGAGATAACCACGACGAGCTCCGTAAGCATCATCGAAAGGAAACTGCCAGCCGACGTGAGAATGGAGTGGGCCAAACTACTCAGTGCTGATGGAAGTACAGTTGACAAAACGAACAAATTTTCGAGCCTCCTCAATTTCCTCCTTACTCAAAAACGCGCAATCGAGTACGACGCATCAGAACTACGCGCACCTGGCAGTTCTGCTTCAGCGAAAGGAGTAGCTCACTACGTTATGACGAACGAACGTCGCGAAAACCCAAAACCAAGATCCGGCAAGTGTATATTCCATGACAACGCCGAGCACGCAACAAGCGAATGCAGACTCTACCTATCCAAATCGATACAGGAGAAAATGGAGATGCTGAAAGAAAAGGGAGCATGCTTTTCCTGTCTAAAATATGGTCATCGATCGCGAGACTGCCGAAGAAAAAAGGAATGCGGAATCAATGAATGTAAAAGGAAACACCACATAACTCTGCACGAAGACAAACCCGCAGAAACCGAAACTCCGAATTTATCAGCCTCGACTAATGCGTGCACTGACAAATTTAGCGAGACGTGCCTTCTTCAGCTTCAAAGAATAAGAACTAAGGGAGGATGGGTGAATGTCCTGTGGGATAACGCTTCATCCATAAGTTTCATAACGACCAGCAAAGCAAATACAGAAAACCTTCGCGGCACGCCAGTAGAACTTTCACTCATCAAGGTAGGAGGAGAAGAAGAAAAGATAAAGTCAACAAAATACCAACTGTCGCTTATTGATCTGCAAGGCAAAGTTATCGTCTTCGAAGTATACGGAATCGACAAAATAACCTCCGATATCCAAAAGGTCAATATAGACGGAATATCACGCATCCTTAAAGTGCCAGAGAGCGATATCACACGACCTCACGGAACAGTCGATGTTCTAATCGGATACGACTACGCCGGATTTCACCCCGAAAAGGAAAAGAGCTGTGAAAATTTACTGTTACTGAAGAACAGATTCGGACGCTGCGTCGGTGGAGCACACCCCTCCATCAAAGAATCAACCAGAAAACCTACACTCGACGCAGTCAAGACCCACTATCTGAAAGGAGTCAAGATAGATGACTTTTACAACATCGAGAATCTTGGAATTAATTGTACCCCGCGATGCGGAGGATGCAAATGCGGCAAGTGCGCACCCGGTACCAAAGACTACACTCTCAAGGAAGAAAGAGAGCTAAAGCTTATTGAAAGTGGTCTTCAATTCAATGAACAGGAAAATAGCTGGATCGCTGAATATCCATGGATCAAAGACCCTAATTCACTACCAAACAATAGAAACGCGGCACTCAGACGGCTTATGACGACTGAAAGAAGGCTGGTAAGGAACCCTGAACATGCAAAAGTCTATCAAGCACAGATTGACGATATGGTCGAAAGGGGAGTAGCTAGAAGATTGACGCAGGAAGAACTCGATAACTACAAAGGACCGATGCACTACATCTCCCATCACGATGTCCTGAAGCCAGACTCTAAGTCAACGCCAGTTAGAATTGTCTTCAATAGCAGCGCGAACTACATGGGACACGTACTAAACGAGTATTGGGCTAAAGGACCAGACTTATTGAACAACCTTCTAGGAATCCTGATTAGATTTAGAGAAAACGAGATTGGCTTCATCGGGGATGTGAAGAAAATGTATCACACGGTGAAGACGAAGACAATCGAACAACATACACATCGCTTCTTGTGGCGCGATATGAACCCTCATAGAGATCCAGACACATACGTCATCCAAAGAGTTTCATTCGGAGATAAACCGTCCGGAACCATAGCAACCATGGCAATGAGGAAGACAGCTGAAATGGGAGGTAAAGATCATCCACAGGCCACAGAAATCATCCTAAACAATTCGTACATGGATGACATCGTCGACAGTGTAGAAGGTAAAGATCAAGCCAAATCAATAACGAATGAAATCGAAAGGGTACTCATAAAGGGTGGATTCAAAATCAAAGGTTGGTTTTTCTCGTACGATATGGTAACAGACGAGAGAACGCTAGCACCAAACGAACATGCCTCATCTACTGAAAAGGTGCTTGGAGTAACATGGTGTATTGACAAAGACCAATTTCGCTTTAAGGCAAACCTTCCAAGTGGTATTATCGCAGCAACACTAACCAAGCGAATTATTCTTTCACAAATCAATCGCGTTTATGATCCGCTGGGACTTGCGTCTCCAGTGACGGTAAGAGCCAAGATTTTGATGCGACGACTGTGGGCGACAGAGGAAAACTTAGACTGGGATGACCCGATCCCTGAAAAGCAGAAACACAACTGGCTAGAACTCTTCCAAGATCTGCGCAACATGGACTTAGTCCTTTTCCCAAGAAGTTTAAAGCCCTCTGATGCAATTGGACCACCTTGTCTGATAATATTCAGTGATGGCTCAGACCATTCGTATGGTGCATGTGCTTACGTAAGATGGAAACTCCCAGGAGAAAACTACGATGTCAGACTAATAATGTCAAAGAATCGATTGTCACCAAACCGAAAAATCTCGATCGACCGAATAGAGCTCTGTGGTGCTGTCCTAAGTAAACGACTGAAGAATTTTTTGCAAAAAGAATCCCGTTACCAGTTTGCGAAGTGCTATCATATTGTCGACTCCCAGATAGTACACGGAATGATTCAAAAGGAATCCTATGGCTTTAACACGTTTGCAGCCACACGCATTGGAGAAATCCAAGAAGGAACTGACGCTAAGGACTGGTACTGGATCGAAAGTGGACAAAATATCGCTGACTGGATAACGCGCGGTAAGAAACCTAACGAAATTGACATCAACAGCGATTGGCAAAAGGGGCCTAAGTTTTTAAGACTGCCAGAGACAGAGTGGCCGATCAGTAAAGAGATCACTAAACAAGAGTTACCAGACAAACTTAAAACGGCGTTATCGACGAGCACTACGATAAAAGATACATTAGCGAGCAGAATTAACATTGACAAGTACTCAGACTACGTCAAGTTGCTACGAGTAACGGCGAGAGTATTGTCCGTGTATGAACGGGATCCTACAGCGTCTCTGAGGAACGCAACTAAAATTGTAACGCCTCATGACATTACTAAAGCAGAAACATTCTGGATTAGAGAATCCCAAAAGGGCATAGCCTCTGACGTTAAGAAAGGGAAGTTTAAACGATTGAGTCCCAAGACACGTGATGATGGAATATTCATAATTGGAAGTCGAGCTAGAAACTGGGTACATATAAGCTATGACAAAGGTGAAGTGATCTTGCTGCCTCATGAGCATCGCTTTGCGAGACTGTACGCTGAATATATTCATCGCAGAGGACATTATGGAGTATCAACCACTGTCAGCAAAATTCGTTTGCGGTTTTGGATACCTCAGATCCATAGAATGGTCAAGTCAATAAAGTACAACTGTGTAACGTGCAAGATCCTAGACAAGCTACCAAGCAACCAAGTAATGGGTGGACTTCCAGAAGAACGTTTGAAGCCATCCCCTCCTTGGTACAATACAGCAATCGATCTGTTCGGACCGTTTAAAATAAAGGATGAAGTAAAGAAACGAACGACTGGAAAGTGTTACGGAGTCCTTTTCAACTGCATGAGTTCTCGTGCTATTCATCTTGATCTTGCTGCAGATTACAGCAAAGAAAAATTCTTACTGGTATTAAGAAGATTCGCATCACTAAGAGGATATCCTGCCAAGCTATATTCGGATAATGGACCGCAGCTAGTGGCCGCAAATGAAGAATTACGAAATTTGACAAAGGGTTGGAACCTGGAAGAACTGAAAGAGTTTGGAATCATCGAAGGCCTCAAATGGGAATTTACACCAGCCGATGCCCCTTGGTATAATGGCATATCAGAAGCCCTTGTGAGATCCGTGAAAAGAGCGATCACTGCGGCCATTGGCCAAAATGTCATGACGTTCTCAGAATTACAGACAGTGCTCTTTGAGATAGCCAACCTAGCCAACGAACGGCCGATAGGACGTCATCCTACTTCACCTGAGGACGGGGCGTACCTATGCCCGAACGACCTTTTACTAGGGCGTTCTTCCTCTAGAGTACCTAGTGGACCGTTTCAAGAGAGTACCAACCCCCGCCATCGATTTGAATTCGTCCAAACCATCATAAACAGCTTCTGGAAAAGATGGACGCGTGATTATTTCCCCAGTTTGCTTATCCAAACAAAATGGCACACGTTGCATCGTAATGTGCAAGTCAACGACATCGTCCTAATTCAAGACTCGAATCAGACTCGTGGTAACTGGAAAATTGGGAGAGTCATAACCGCCAATCCAGGCAAAGATGGAAAAGTAAGAAAGTTACAACTTCAATACAAAAATCCTAAGCCAAATGAATCAGTACGAAGCTACACCGGTCATGGGTTCGTAACAGTGGATCGACCAGTGCAACGCCTTGTGGTCTTAGTGCCATCGGAAGAGGAGAGTAGTACCGTGAAGAAACAATAAAAATAAATATTAAGAACTCATAAAAATTTATAAAACTGATTACTGACGCACAAAATGTATACGTAGATAACTAACACGTAACTAACGTTCGAGGCGAGGTGGAGTGTTACGGTGAAACCTAAGATATTTAGCTAGTTTGATAGATAGTGACGTCACAATCGATAATTGCCATTTACGCACGTTTTCCTCGCCGAAGTAACATCTCACAAGAGCCATCGGGTAAATATCGATATCATCGTTGATACACAATGTATTTCTAAATTAACATACAACTTATAATGTGTAACATCATGTACTAGGTTTCGAAAGACTAACGGACTGACAGATTAACGAACTAGTGAACCGACTGATGACAGACCAATAAAGTCCTTTGAAAACGCTGGCTAGCTTGTTTGATCGGTCGAGGAAACAATGGCCTTATTTTAATCCATATCTAAGCATTCTGTAGTGCAACACAAAATCTGGGTTACTAAATGAAATGTTTTCAATAGAATTGCCCACCATGGGGCCTGGATTCAATTCAACATCTCCTGATAATAATACCCTTTGTTTGAATATATCATATGATTTAGATGCTTTTGAAGTTCTCATGTAATAGAAACTATAGAAACTCTCTTGTCTGTGAACATATTTCATTTTCCATTGCTTATAATTTGCAGCAATACTACGCAAAACAGATGAAATAGGTACTGCTTTTGCCAGTATTTTCTTATACTTGCATCGTAGTTTTCTATTTTTCAGTGAATGGATGATTTTTTTCAAACTTATTCTAGATGGTTCTCTTTCTCTTACTTTTCGATTAGCTACCTTTAAACACACACGAGAATGTCTGTGCTTTTCTTTACATAGCACTATTTCTTTCTTAGTACTAGGTTGAACTTGCTTTAATTCATTGCTATTTCTTTGATTTGAACCAGGCACAACTTTCATGGATGCTTTTATTGAGTTATACAGCATTTCTTTGTTTTCATTTGGCAATTGTTTTGTTCTGTTTGAGTCATTTTTGGTATACTTTTGGCACTCCCGAGGGAGTTCAGTTATTGCTGCCGTGAGGGACTTGTTTTTGCATCCCCTAAGGGAATTCAATTTGCACTCGCGAACGAGCGTTGTAGCAACCCGAGTAGAGGCATTGATTTTGCACTCGCGAACGAGCGTTGTAGCACCCCGAGTAGAGGCATTGATTTTGCACTCGCGAACGAGCGTTATAGCTCCCGTGAGGGATTTTTGGCTCTCTATAAAGAGATTTATTGCTCCCGTATGGGAGTATGATCCTTGGCAGTAGTTACAGATGGCCAAACGATGAATACAGCGACAGGATTCGGCAGGATAAACCAATCGTTCTCCATGACAAGTGAAGAGAAGCTTCGACACTTTCTTCGTTTTCTTTACACGTAAACAATCTAAATTCTCAGAAAACCTTAGAAAAAAACGTTTCGAAGCAAACACTTGATAAAGGCATCGAAAATTGAGCCTGGTTCTTGAAGTAAAATAGTGAAAAGTCATGATATAAAAAGAAACAACTCACCTTCAGTAGATTTGTTGCTAGTACGAGCTGATTCCACGTGGATGAAACCACTAAAGTCCGAATACATCCGAAATAAACCGACCATGGCGTCGGATAGTATTCGGAACACCACGATTTCCACCCGAATAGCACCCGAATTACACACGCACGCACGGACATTCAAGGCAATAATAGCAAAGTGGCTAGGCCTCTTAGGCACTAGCCACAAAAAGAAAGAAATGATGGCAATGGCCGTGTATCATAGGCTTTATTGCCTATAAGCGACATGCGCAGATTGACACCCTGTTTATAATTACATGGCATTGGGTCACCAAAGTAAGAGGGCTAGAAACAGAAGTCTGTCTTTCCCTACCAGGGTCTCCTTACCTTTACGAAAACGGGCTCTTATATTATAGAAGCGGCATGTAATGCGAGTGAGTTGTAGAAATATTGTTTGTACGAGTGTTATTTAGAGTAGTTTTCGTATAACTGGAAACGACACGGTTACCGTACAGCATTGTTACGGCAGGAATTCCGAATGAATTCATAAGACAACACGACACTGACGCAGTGGTGTGGTGAGTTTTCAGCTCGTATGAAAACTGCTCTATGCTTACGGCACTGTAAGGATCGGACGTGGCATAATAATAGAGGGTTGTCCAGAATAACCATTAGATACCATTGGTGAAATATGTTTTACCAATGGTGTCTTTTGGTAAATTTCCACAGGAAGCCCATGCAAATGTAATACAAAAATATATAACTCATTAGCTGATAATTTCCACAGGAGGTCCGAACAAATGCAATACAAAATGTGCATCCCATTCTGCTTGTGGTATAATTACATAACTACCTTACATCACATTTATCAAATACGTGTCTCACTCTGTATTTTGATGTTGTGTTAAAAAAAAAAAATTTTTTTTTGGGGGGGGGGGGGGGGATCAACAATGGCGTCTATTGGTAAAAATCCACAGGGAGTACATACAAATGTAATACAAAAATGTATAAGTGTTTCACTCTGTAGTTTCATGTATTTGGTTAAAAAAAAAATTTCTGGGGGGGTATTGCCAATGAAACCAATGGTACCATTGGTACCATTGGTGACCATAGAGGCTACAAAAAATGACATTTCAAATGGTGAAATAAGTCATATTGGGTATCCTGTGATAAGTGTGGGGCTTGAAGGTTGCTGAATGACTTTGTCTATAATGGTGAAATTAGACCATTGGGTATCCTGTGTTGAATGACATTCAGATTGAGAGATGCAGGGGCTTGACGGTGTTCACCAATGGTACCAATGGTACCATTGGTAAACTGAAATCACCATTGGTAAATGACTTTGTCTAATGGTGAAATTAAGGCATTGGTTATCCTGTGTTGAAAGGCATTCAGATTGAGAGATGCAGGGGCTTGAAGGTGTTCACCAATGGTACCAATGGTACCATTGGTAAACTGAAATCACCATTGGTAAATGACTTTGTCTAATGGTGAAATTAGGCCATTGGGTATCCTGTGTTGAAAGGCATCTAGAATAAGAGATGCAGGGGCTTGACGGTGTTCACCAATGGTACCAATGGTACCATTGGTAAACTGAAATCACCATTGGTAAATGACTTTGTCTAATGGTGAAATTAGGCCATTGGGTATCCTGTGTTGAGTGGCATTCAGATTGAGAGATGCAGGGGCTTGAAGGTGTTCACCAATGGTACCAATGGTACCATTGGTAAACTGAAATCACCATTGGTAAATGACTTTGTCTAATGGTGAAATTAGACCATTGGGTATCCTGTGTAGAATGGCATCTAGACTAAGAGATGCAGGGGCTTGATGGTGTTCACCAATGGTACCAATGGTACCATTGGTAAACTGAAATCACCATTGGTAAATGACTGTCTAATGGTGAAATTAGGCCACTGGGTATCCTGTGTAGAATGGCATTTAGACTAAGAGATGCAGGGGCTTGAAGGTGTTCACCAATGGTACCAATGGTACCATTGGTAAACTGAAATCACCATTGGTAAATGACTTTGTCTAATGGTGAAATTAGGCCATTGGGTATCCTGTGTTGAAAGGCATCTAGCTAGAATAAGAGATGCAGGGGCTTGAAGGTGTTCACCAATGGTACCAATGGTACCATTGGTAAACTGAAATCACCATTGGTAAATGACTTTGTCTAATGGTGAAATTAGGCCATTGGGTATCCTGTGTTGAATGGCATCTAGCCTAAGAGATGCAGGGGCTTGAAGGTGTTCACCAATGGTACCAATGGTACCATTGGTAAACTGAAATCACCATTGGTAAATGACTTTGTCTAATGGTGAAATTAGACCATTGGGTATCCTGTGTTGAAAGGCATCTAGCTAGAATAAGAGATGCAGGGGCTTGACGGTGTTCACCAATGGTACCAATGGTACCATTGGTAAACTGAAATCACCATTGGTAAATGACTTTGTCTAATGGTGAAATTAGACCATTGGGTATCCTGTGTTGAAAGGCATCTAGACTAAGAGATGCAGGGGCTTGAAGGTGTTCACCAATGGTACCAATGGTACCATTGGTAAACTGAAATCACCATTGGTAAATGACTTTGTCTAATGGTGAAATTAGGCCACTGGGTATCCTGTGTTGAAAGGCATCTAGACTAAGAGATGCAGGGGCTTGAAGGTGTTCACCAATGGTACCAATGGTACCATTGGTAAACTGAAATCACCATTGGTAAATGACTTTGTCAAATGGTGAAATTAGGCCATTGGGTATCCTGTGTTGAAAGGCATCTAGCTAGAATAAGAGATGCAGGGGCTTGAAGGTGTTCACCAATGGTACCAATGGTACCATTGGTAAACTGAAATCACCATTGGTAAATGACTTTGTCTAATGGTGAAATTAGACCATTGGGTATCCTGTGTTGAGTGGCATTCAGATTGAGAGATGCAGGGGCTTGAAGGTGTTCACCAATGGTACCAATGGTACCATTGGTAAACTGAAATCACCATTGGTAAATGACTTTGTCTAATGGTGAAATTAGGCCATTGGGTATCCTGTGTAGAATGGCATCTAGACTAAGAGATGCAGGGGCTTGAAAGTGTTCACCAATGGTACCAATGGTACCATTGGTAAACTGAAATCACCATTGGTAAAAGATTTTGTCTAATGGTGAAATTAGGCCATTGGGTATCCTGTGTAGAATGGCATTTAGACTAAGAGATGCAGGGGCTTGAAGGTGTTCACCAATGGTACCAATGGTACCATTGGTAAACTGAAATCACCATTGGTAAAAGATTTTGTCTAATGGTGAAATTAGGCCATTGGGTATCCTGTGTAGAATGGCATTTAGACTAAGAGATGCAGGGGCTTGAAGGTGTTCACCAATGGTACCAATGGTACCATTGGTAAACTGAAATCACCATTGGTAAATGACTTTGTCTAATGGTGAAATTAGGCCATTGGGTATCCTGTGTTGAATGGCATGTAGACTAAGAGATGCAGGGGCTTGAAGGTGTTCACCAATGGTACCAATGGTACCATTGGTAAACTGAAATCACCATTGGTAAATGACTTTGTCTAATGGTGAAATTAGACCATTGGGTATCCTGTGTTGAATGACATTCAGATTGAGAGATGCAGGGGCTTGACGGTGTTCACCAATGGTACCAATGGTACCATTGGTAAACTGAAATCACCATTGGTAAATGACTTTGTCTAATATATGGTGAAATTAAGGCATTGGGTATCCTGTTTTGAATGGCATTTAGACTAAGAGATGCAGGGGCTTGAAGGTGTTCACGAATGGTACCAATGGTACCATCACTTTTTGGATACAAGTTCTATGTGGTATCTTAATAATGAATGGGCAATTGATCGTAATGTACGGTGACAATGTGACTCGTACTTCAAAAGAATAACGTTTGAAATTCCTGCCGTAACCGTACTGTGCATTGCATTTGATGTCGTCTGAATAATTAAGCATGGGCTTACATAGACTTTAATGGGCTACGAACTTTATTTACAAAACGTAAACGGAGTGGCTATCCGTCACCCGTACGCGAACTTCTGTTTTCTATTCGTACGGTAGTCAAAATCATTTAAACTTAGATTACTCGGTGATTCTGTATTATTTCAGAAACAAAATTATGATGGCTTTGTTAAGATGGAGTAAGTGATTCTTGTTAAGTTAAACTGATTCAGGGTATTAATTATACGAGTCTAAGCTACACATTTGGCGAACGTCTCACGTCGCGACACTTTTCAACTCAACTCAAATGTCAAGCTCTCAAAATTAGGACTTCGATCATGTAACAACTTTAATAGTCTTGTATATCAGAAGAAAAGGTTAAAAAAGAGACACTTTTTGTTTCAGACTGAGTTTGAAGAACTATTTTTGCACTCATTTCGGCGAACGGTAGCGGATTTCAATTCGCTATTCGTACGGGATTCTAGCTAAATTATGATTGATTTTCACCGTAATTTGGTATTATTTCATTGGACGAAGATAGGATTTCTTCGTTAATTTCTCTGTTTTAACGTTTTCGTCTGGTATGCAATACTATCAAAGTTGTAATAAATTTGATCGAAGTCCTAGTATTGATGTGCGTGAAATGCGGTCGAGTTGGCAGTCTAAGTTAATTCAGAATCACCTTGAAAATCTAAATAATTTTGACTTCCGTACGAACAGTAATCGGGTGTGATTTACATGGATTTTTTTCCTAAAAAAAGCAACTGAAATTTGGATACAAAGGTCCTTGCGGTTTTCCTGTGAATGAGTAATTTAGGATTTGTTACGTTGTATATAAGCTAGCTTACTTCGTCTGTTCAGTTGCCTTCAGTAAAACTTCTTAAAAATTCCTCTCAAGTTGGAATTCAACAATGAACTGGTAACTATCAGATCAATGTTTGGAATTATTTGGAATATAGCTATAGATTACTTTGAAAAAACTTGTTTGTACGTAGCTATTATTCATTATCAATATAAACTTGAAGACAGTATTACTAGTATTGTTGTTTGTTGTGCATAAAAACAATCAACTTCACATTATGATACCGGATTTTGTTTCAGAGAATATTTTATGTAGCACTACTGTACAAAGTCAATTACAACTTAAAATAAATATTTCAGATCAGCGTTATAAAAAAACTTATACCAATCTGGAAAATTATAAAGCTAAAAATGTATGTACATATTATTTAATATAAACTGAAAACATTACATTTAAAATCAATATTGTTTCAATTGAAATTGGAACACCGCCATTCATGCGTGAGCAGACGTAAGCAATGTTTTATGAAGTTTTTTCTTTCTAATTTTAAGCAAGACGCTCCATCTTTACGTTAGTAATATTAGTAATATAAGATAAATTAGGTAAACAACAATAAAGATTACTCAACCGCTTGTGAATGTGATCGATTCAATGGGCGATTGACTGATAATTAAAGCGAACAGTCGTATATTATTATTTGAACACAGTGCAATTAACCAAAATTAAAGATGGCTTTATCAAAAACCTCGACTTTTGAAAACGACAATAACACACATTATGTAGCCGATTCCTGGTTGTGATTCATCGAAATATTCTCCATGGGTAAATCACCAAAATACCTTGTATTTTACAAGCCACTTTCTCCAACATAAAAACTTTAGCTTTCGAAAACGACGGTATACAAAAACTAGATGGCCGGTTAACTACACTGAATTTATCGGTTGCGTGGTTGCGATCAACAATCAAGGACCTTTGCCTTGTATATTACAAGCCGCTTTATCGCTTAGTCCAAAAACTTCAGCTTTTCAAAACGACGATGACACATATTATATTATATGGCCGCTTGTCGATCGATTGCTAAGCAAATAGTCGAATTATTCAATAAATCAAAGGACTTTTGTATCCAAGAACTTCAGCTTTTAGAAACGACGATAACACACATTATAACAATATGGCCGCTTGTGATCGATTGCTAAATTAAGCAAACAGTCGAATTATTCAATAAATCAAAGGACTTTTGTATCCAAGAACTTCAGCTTTTGAAAACGACGATAACACACATTATATTATATGGCCGCTTGTCGATCGATTGCTAAGCCAACAGTCGAATTATTCAATAAATCAAAGGACTTTTATAAAGAACTTCAGCTTTTGAAAACGACAATATTACATTATTATGTGGCCGGTTGCGACCGATTCACACAGGGTATCAATTTACCAAAAAGACCATGCTTCACCAATGGTTCACCAATGGTGAATTCGATTTACCAATGGTACCATTGGTACCATTGGTAAAGCCGGCCGTAGAAGTTGATACCACAGGAATCCCAAAGACAAGCAATTGATACCACAGGAATCCCAAACACGAGCGTACATATTGTGATAAGGTTTTTAGAGGGAACCCTGTGTAAATTCACCAATAGACACCATTGGTAAAACACATTTTACCAATGGTATCTAATGGTGATTCTGGACATACTTGTAATAATAAAGATATTCAGTTACGTTTAAGTAAGAATTTGCAACTCATTAATGCTCTACAGATTATCGTCGCCTCAAAGTTGTCTAACTTTTTTAGCCGGAGGTAAGTATTAGTTGTTAAAATAAAAGTTGTTAGCGAGTTTTCTGATGGAATCTTCATGGAATCTTTGCTATATTCTCTGAATCCATAGTTGAGCCATCATATATAGTGAATGGTTCCCAGACTCCCACCGGTTTGATTTATCCCAGTCATGACAAGTGGAGCATCAAGTTTGACAAAGAAGTAAGTTTTTCAAATCCGGGTCACTCATATATTCACCCTAAATTTTTCATCACTGCCATACATCCACACAGCCCATTATCATCGCCTTGCCTCATCTGTCATTTGCCTATCATCACTAATTTTGTCAGTTATATTGATAAACTTTTACGCGATGTATTTTGTGGTGACAACATTCTTATAATGTAAGTAGTATTAAAAGGTGGTCGACAATATGCTGTTATGATCAACATAGCGTTATATTCATTATCATGAGTCTTCTTCATCATATTTGGTATACTTGTATTCGTGTAAACTTCATCTTGATTGTCTTTGTATATCTTCGTGATCTGCACAAAAAGTTACCTCATTAAGGCCAGTTCCTGAAAGCCCCATCATATATTTTAATCCTGGATAAGTTCTTATTGGGCTTTCTGGAAACACACAACGCTACAAGTTTGAGAACGCCAATATATAATGATCACAAAGACGGAAGCGGCGCTCAACACCATTTCTTTGTTCACCGTTACAACGTTTCAGAGGAATAGAAGTTGCTCCCGAGGCATGTTTGAGGGCATTTTCCAAATCAGTACACACGAGGAAGCAATTTTCATTTTGCTCAATTTGCACCCGAGCTCCCGAGGAATATGGCAATGAAATCTTTGGTACACTTGAAGGAGTCTTGCTACACGAGCGTGCCTCTGGAGGATGCCCCGGGAGCGAAATCGTCCTTCGAGTGTAAGGGTCTTATAATTAACACTTGAAGGGATCAGCCGACACACAGTGCGAGTCTGCAGCTGTAGGCGATAAAACTGAGTTGCATGTATTTTGAACTTTACAGCGAATTAATAATTATATGATTAGAATGATCATTTGTCTTATTCTTGTTCTTATACTGAAATAGTTTGTACGTCCTCAAAGACGTCGATTTATCAGGATCTACCACGCTAGTGGACGCGAGGTTCATCGAGTTGATGTCTCTGCATCGCACGACTTAATTTACCCGGCAGGTAGTTTGGGAAGAACGTTGGAGTACAAACCGTCCTTTAAGTTTATCGAAAAACAAATCTACTATATTGTACTTGATCCAGGTAAGCCTATACAATAGCGTTAACAATATTAACAATTAACTCGATTCCAATTACTTAATTCAATTGCTGGATTTTATCCTTTACGTTATTCTCAATCTCGATGGAATTTTCATCAATTAAATGACAAGTTTTCAAAAGAATATTCTCATAGTTGATAGTATACATGGTTGTCAATTTTGACCACCTTTTGAAGAGCCCTAGGTGATACCGTCCAGCGGAAGGCATCGCCCGAAGGGCTCTGTTTCAATCCAAATAGGGCCGTTTTCTGATTGGCTGAATTTTTTTCAAAAAACAATACCGGAAGCAGAATTTTACGAGCCTACCCATTTCTGATTGGCTCAAAAAATAAACAAACAGTCCAAAAAATAATTGTTGTAAGGGGTACCACGGGTTATATTTGTAATTACACAGGACTTCTGATCCAAATCTAAGCTAAAATAGCTAAATCAACGCTTTTTGATAACGACATTAAACTAAACAAAGAGCTTAAATATGAAACATTAAACGAGGCAAAGATAGAACAAAGTCCGTTACGTCTGCTTTTTAAATTACAAAATAGTTTCCGTTGGAAAAACCGATCGTGAAGTCGACTTTCAAAACAACAACTAATATAAGCTGGCAGAAAATTCATCTTAGTTTGAAACCACAACTATATCCAAATCCCCTACTGTTTTTCCTTTAGAACACTGTTCTTTTGTCCCTTCTTAAGTGCATTTTCAAGAGCATCGAAGCCACAATTCTAACTGCCATGTTTACAACCACCAGCAATCAAGGATTCCTGTGTATTGTTTCTGCACAAGCGCAGTAAAACCGGAAACAGAGAATCCTGTTTCCGGTTTTGGATTGAACCAGAGCCCTTCGGGCGATGCCTTCCGCTGGACGGCCGTTATCACCGTGGGCTCTGGGGACGAGAATGGATGCAACAACTGTTTGAGACCCAATGCGCAATGATCCCAAATACGTTTTGATTTGTACAACTTATTCATTGTCTGAATAAAAAATAATAAATAGCTTAATAAATAGCTTGCTATACATAATTTTACAGTAGTTGAGGTAAAACCTTTCTTTGTCAGGAATTGTACAAGGAACAAAGTTTTGTGGTCCTGAATCTCCACCGATGAGAGACGCCAATTTCTGGAGAGTGAAAATAAGTAAGTGTTGGCATGTCCTCAGTTCAGGCAGGCAGTACAGAGTAAATGAAGATCCGGTCCTCTGCTTCAGGAGTAGGAATGGAACAGAATAAACCTAGCCTCCTCCGCAGGAATCTCTAAGTTTCTCTCTCTTTCTTGTTCGCACACAGGAAACCCAAGATATATAAATATTCAAATTCTTAGATTATAGAAACGGCTGAGGAGGCTAGAATAAACCATTCTCTCCAAAGCTTTTTGATTCAAACTTCTTGTCATTAAATTCCAGAGGATGTTACCCCTCCTAAAGTGACATTCATCTTGGCCCCAGCATTGACTAACGACACTACTACAATCACATGGAGCATAGACGAACCTGCCACAACACTGTGTACTATAACTACTCCAGTTAAGACATTTATACAAGCATGCAATGGTTCATATACTGGCATATCACTTATTGAAGGGTTCTACAGAATTGCCATCACAGCAACGGATCTTGTAGGCAACATTGCTTTACCAGTTTCTCATTCATGGAATGTGGGTGAGTAGTAATACATGAAAAATATAACTCGATTCTGATTGGTCGAGAACAGTGCAGTTCAAGTGTGACACAGTGCAGAAAAGCTGTAATACAGTGCAAATTGCACTTGAATTTATACCTTCAAAAATCGCAATTTTTCCTTAGTCTGTTTTTGTAAACATTAACAAGCATAACAAATACTTTTTTTTATATATATTTTTCTTAAAAAACAGGGATTATTTGCTCGGCTTTTTTCATGCTAGGTTACATACAGTGGTGGCTTATTCACCAAAAGCCGGTATTACAAACGAGTGTTTATTAGAATATCTTTCTGACGGCTTAATCTTCATTCTCAGATCTCACACCTCCAGAGCCGTACTTGACATCAAAACCCTCGGCCTCCTCCAAAGAAACCTCTTTTAAGTTCAAATTTGGTTGCCGAAAAGACAATCCCTGTATTTATGAATGTTCAGTGGCACCAGAGTATGGTATTCCTGTGTATACTCGTTGCTATGAGACTGGATATAGTGCAACGAACCTCAAGAATAATGTATCGTATGTATTTTGGCTGAAGGCACAAGACAAGGTTGGAAACAAGGCTCCAGTATTGAAGTACAAGTGGAGAATCGGTGCGTAGATTTATAATTATATACTTCACAGCTTTACCGCAGTTTTTGCACGAAATTAACCACCAACAAAAGGCCAACAAATGAAGCTAATTTCTTTGCAAGTAACAAGGTAAAACCTCAAACTGTGTTCGTCTTAGAGTTCTTAGAGTATACGGTAAAAAGGTGAAGAACCCTATTTTACGTCGATAACTCGTGCCAGTCGTTCGACTGATAGATAACCCGATGTCGACGGTGCGCTCTTTTTACTCCATCTGTTCATCAGTGCTCCGTCCGTTTTTAAGTATATTTAAAGTTGTTAAAGCTACACAGATAGAAAGAAGTCGAAACAAGAATGCGAGATCACTGGTAATCGAACTCGGACCTTTCGCACCGATGAACGCACACTAACCAACTTCCTTGCTCCCGAAATTAAACCAACTTTCTCATCCTTGCTACCAAGAGTATGTCTTTAATTGAATGTTGAAAGGTCAAAGAGCAAGCCGCAGGCAAAAACAGACGCGAAATACTAAAGCAATTTCTTTCTTTCTTCTAGATACCGAGCCCCCCAAAGTACTCAACGCGGGTCCACTTGATGTAAACTGTCGAAGCGACATGAGTCCATCAGCCATCGGCAAACCACTGGTCACTGACAACGAAGATCCTGTACCGGTATTAACGTTTAAAGACTTAAACTTAAACCAAGGTTGTAATATACAACGAGTATGGACTGCCACTGACCGTGCTGGTAACATTGCTAAAGTTACGCAGACAATCAGTATTCGCACTGTTTCACCGCCTGTCATTAACTATAAAGAAAACATTGTAGTGGCTTGTCAAACGTTAAATATGATGAACGCTGAGATAAGGAAGACAGTTAACACCACTCACCCATGTGATATACCAACTAACCTTACTTACCACGACTCGCTAGCAGCAATTCAATGTAGTTCTACTTTTACCAGAACGTGGATAGCTACAGATACCTGTGGCGCTATCAAAACCTCCACACAAACCATCAGGGTACTGGATCTACAACTTCCTGATTACCCTAAAGTAGCCCAGGTCAATGTGGACTTAAACCAGGATCTTCAGTGGCCTCAATATCCAGGTGCAGTCAAGTATAAAGTATTTATATGGAAAAACTCCGATACCAAACCAGTCGTACCGACAAGCACGACGTCGTCTAGGAGTTTTTCTCCCGCGCAGCCGTTCCCACATGGAACGAAGATGCTATGGCAAATTGAGTACATCCTTACTTCCGGTCAAATCATCCCAGGTCCTGTCTGGGGATTCACGAGCAAGCATTATCCAGACTTTAAGGTCGACACCATAACGCTACCACCACATGCTTTTTCTGGTCAGACTTTATCAGTCTCTTGGAGTGTTCGTAATATTGGAGGAATTGGTAATACTGCAGTAAGCTGGCGGGATCGAGTTTTTTTAGGTCGAACCACATCGTTTGCCCAGTCACGATGGATGAAGACGGTGTCCCAAACACGACTGTTGGACCCTAACGACGCGTATGTTGCTCGTGCTGATATCCAGTTGAAAGACGATGATGTTGGCGATTTTTACGTCTTTGTTCAAGCCGACGCATTTCGCAGTGTAAGCTATTAGGGTAGCGCCCCGCTATCTCATTCTACCAGGGGAGGCCATAAAACGCTCAAGATGTTGGGCTGGGTTCAAAGTTACCCGAAAATAATTGACTATGAAAAAGTGATCCAAGGAAAGTGTGGTGGAGATATCAGAGTCTTTAAGAGTTTATTCCTGTCGATTGCTGTGGAATTGCCATACCGCAACCGAACCTCTCACATAAGCTAAGCGACAACCATATATGACCACCAAAAACGTCTATATTGCAAATGGCTTACTCTGTCACACCTGGGTAAACCTCGTGCCTCTCATGGCTCTAAAAGAATATCAAGACAAAAGAATGCTGCCTAATTATCTTTTGTATTAATTTAGTTTGGCTCATGTGAAGTACGGCGTTTAACCCAGGCCTCATTCTCTAGAATAACTGTTGTGTTTTGTTTAGATTCGAGACATCGACTTTTCGAATAACCTTAAAGTGAGCTCCAGTTCAGTTAAGGTGTCACTAACCCCGCCGCCAAATCTGAAGGTCACTTCAATCGTCATACCGGCAAGTACCTTCTCAGGTTTGTAACACGATACAAAAATCCTACCATACTGTAATTTGGTGCAGTACATACAACATATAAGAATGCGTTCACACGGGTGATTTTGTCCCAGTCTGAGTCCGTCACCGATACAGGACGAGTACCGGTAGAAAATCTCATATACTAAACGTAAATGAATTCTTGTCCCGGTCTACATATATGGAAACATCTCACCCAGCCCGGGATGAAATTTACCGATATAAACACACCCTTCATTTCTATTTTTAGGTCAAACCATATCCGTTAAGTGGACAGTTTCTAATCAAGGAGTAGGAATCACTGGAAGGCAGACGTGGATTGATCGACTGTTCTTCTCAAAAGACAACCAATTAGGTATGCTATTTGTTGTGAATTGTAACTGCAAATCTTGACAACTAACAGGTACCATTTTCCTATCCCCTCTATACATGGTCCTCTATAGTTGAATTAAATCAAGTCATTGCAAGTATGACTGGTTGGGATCCTTTAAGTTTAGAAGGCTGTCGCATTCTTTTGCCATAGTATAGCGGTTGATGAAAAAGACCTGTTGTACAGAATTTGGGGATTTTTGAAACTGATTTGGCTAGGAGTGGAACCGAGTCAGATTGGAGTTATACTGAGGGAAGTGCAAAGGACGGTTCCCTGAATAACTCCGAATTTTTGAACACCAAATATTACCATTTCAGACAAAGATGACACAAGGCTAGGCTCTAAAATTCACAATGGCTTACTGACAGTCAACCAGGCCTATACAAAGACAATAACAGTCAAAATCCCTCACGCGATCTTCGGAGATTTCTTCATCATGGTCATGACAGACGCGTCCAACAATGTCTACGAGGATGTTGGAGAAGGCGACAATGTACTTGCATCACAGGTAATTTAAGTCAATGAATATCTTTCCTTTTACGACGAGTTGATGAATCAGTAGCACGGCTGATCTTGTATCTCTTTGTTGGTGTAAGTTTATATCAAAGCTAACTGTCCACTTATTTACTGATAAACGCTTTTGGCCTAGCGTCTTTCTCACTATTTTCTTCTTATCCTCAACAAAAATGCACTCTGCCTAAATTATTTAAATAACCTGTAGGTTGTGTATATTTTTTATAATTAATCTATCTTTTGACGACTAAAGGGTGTGTATGTGCGTGTGGGCAAATAACTTAACAAAGATTGTAGCATTCATGATTTCATAAACAAATCCGTTTGCGCAATAACTTTCAAAGTCAATCTTCTGTACTAGAATTAATACCATTCCATCTGGACAGAAAATTAAATGTATTTTTGATTGCTTTGAAGCCACCTTTAAAAGTTGTCCTGACTCCACCACCAGATCTAGTGGTCAGCAGTTTAACCATACAGTCGTTCGGTTTCTTTTCTGGACGAACAGCAACAATACTTTATCGTGTAACGAATGAGGGAACGGGAACACCCTTTCACAACTGGTGGAGCGACCAAGTGGTAAGTCAGACGAACATTTTCTAAAGACACATCATTGTTGTCAAAGTCGGGAATTGGGCTTCAGAAAATGTGCGATTTGGCATGACTGCATTGGTCTACGTTTTCCGAGTATGGGACATAATTAACCTAATTTATTAGACAAACAAATGACTCCACGTAAAATACAACGCAGCTAACAAAGAATATATATCCGTTCCGGTACAAGTACTGAGACCCTTTTTTTCCTTCTTTCAGAGAAAGAAAAAGTTCGCCTTTATGATTAACGACCACATTTTCTACTTTTTTGTAGTCCATCACAAACCTCAAAACAAAGTCTAAAACCATAATCTCGACTCCAGCATTTTCTGGAGTTCTTCCTGCAGGAAGCTTCTACGATAGGCAGATAAAGTTCTTTGTTGCTCCAAAGTATAAAACCGGTGACTACACATTGTCAATAAATACAGACGTCTATAACCAAGTCTTTGAGTATTTATACAAAAATAATAACGTCAAAGAAAAGAAGATCGCGATTGTCCAGACACTACCAGACTTGGTCGTACAAAATGTAAACGCTTATGTAACAACTGATCCAGAAATAACCTACATTTACGTAAACTTTACTGTACGCAATCGTGGCCAAGGAAAAAGTTACGGAGCACCTTGGGTGGATACAGTATTTTTATCTTCATCTGACACCTTCTCTTTAAGAGAAGCGCGAAATCTTGGTCAGGTTAATAGAATGAGTAATTTGCTCCCAGACGCGGCATATGAAGTCACCTCTGCAAAGTTTAAAGTCCCAAGAGAACATTTTGGTCTTGGTTTTGTGTTTGTTTTGACGGACTTTTACTCGGCAGTTCTCGAAGAAAGTAAAGCGAATAACAATGGACATAGTAAAACAATATTCATACCAAGAATAGAACCTGACCTTGTAGTGCAAAATTTTGCCATCCGTGGCATATCGTATGCGTACGCTGGATCAACTTTAAACGTCGCGTGGACAGTACAAAACCATGGCAACGCAGGCACCTTGGAAAACTCGTGGAATGACCAGTTGTTTTTGTCAAGGTCAAGCTCGTTGCATAGTGCTGTAAAGCTTAGTGAAGTTTCTGTCAGACCACGTGTTCTTCCTGGTCGAGTATACAATGTTACAACTTCTGTTCGCGTACCAGACAACGCCTATGGTGAATTCTTCCTGGTATTAAACATCAACGGGTATAGAACACTAAAAGAGACCGATTATACAAGTAATTCTGCCTCAAGGCGACTAACTGTGAGAGCAAGACCTCTTTCTAATCTCCAGATACTTACAGTTATTTATGAGTTTGAGTTGTCAACAAGAATTCTACTTGTCCGATGGACGGTCAAAAATGTTGGATACTCTATGAGTGGGACGAGAATCTGGACAGACAGCGTTTTCCTTTCTCGAACCGCTTCTGGTGTTGATGGTGTTTATAGTTTAGGGTCAAAAGATATCTCCGCAAAGCTTTCCACTCAGCAAGACTACACTACAACCACGTCGGTAACAGTACCTCGAGGTATTTCTGGTACATTTTACGTTCATGTTCATGTAAATTCAAGACGTGATCTACGTGAAAGTGTTCCAGACCAGGACAATAAAAGACATGCAATTCAACCACTTGTTATCGAAGAGACACCATCTCCACTACTGGAGATCGAGACGAAATCAAAGCCTTCCCTAAACATTACGTGCGGCGAGCCATTAGCGCTGTCGTACGAAGTTCGCAACGGAGGAAAAGTCGACGCTGATGTTGATTCTTGGACTGATGAAGTTTACTCTTTCAACAAGGCTTACAGTGACGTACAAGAAGTAAAGAGTTATGGCTCACGTCTTGCATCAAAGGTCCACACCGGCGGTTTACGTGTCAACGAAACGTATCTTTTTAGTGTTAACGTAACGATCAAATGCTCCCTTGGAACACCAGCATTATATTTTTACATATTTTCTGATGTTAATAACCGAACGGGTTCAAAAATCCCTCTGAAATGGTACTCCCAAAGTGCTACCGTCTTTGCTGGTCCCTTACCGGACCTTCAAGGTAGTTTTATCAACTCTTCCTTGCAATCTCAGGGAGGAAGACCTTATACAGTTTCTATCAACTTGACTAATACTGGTAATGGATCCACTAGAGGGTACTGGTTCAACGCTATCTACTTGAGTCAGGACGTTATTCGTGATCCGTTTGATCGTAAATTGATTTCTCATCGTACAAATATGCCACTCGCAGGCAAGTCATCTGCTGTGGTAGACGTTGACATCTTCATTCCCTATGACATCGTGAGCAGTGATTATTACCTGCTATTAGAGGTGGACAGCGGTAATCTTATAAACGAAGCCAGTGAAGACAACAACATAGCCTACGTTTTGATACGCATTCAAGAAACTATAAGAACTGATTTGCTTGTGTCCTCTGTATCTACTACTTCTACCACAGCTACTTTAGGATCAGGTAAGCGATGTTTAGTTCTTTCCACAACGGTGATATCATGTGTAGTTTGTGTAAAATGTGACATGCATTAATACGCATTCCAAAATAAGTGTCAAGGCCCGCACAAATTCTCCCAAAAATGTTGGCCAACAACTCCCAACATTATTTGCTCCAACATGTTGCAAAATGCGGTTGAACGCCCTTAAAGGATATTACTAAAGCTTATTTTCACATTGGTACGGTTTTCTCAGTTCTTCGCAGTTAAATATATGGCATAACCCCTGCTAGAACAAACAGTTAATTTCAATGCAAGGGGAATATGGCATATTCCCCTTGCATACTAATGTATATTCACCTCGCATTGAAATGCAAGTCAGGGAACCGATAGTCTTTACACGGCCTTATTAAAGACTCCTGCAAGACCCGGTTGGAAACGGAATACGAAGTTGATATCCAATGCATATGACCTAAACACACTTTTACACCTGTGGGATGCATTTGGTGCACTCGTATGGTTTACTGGTTTTACATATCACACAACCCCTCGCTTCAGGCCGATAATGGCAAGTTCGTTTGAATGAACAGGCGACCAACGATTCACGGTTTTTTAATTTATTTTATTTATTTACCACTGTGCCTACTTCTCACATTTGAGGATTATTAGCTGGTATTCTGATATATCGATTTTAATCTTACGCAGAAATCCAAGTCGACTGGACCATCAGGAACAATGGCACCCAATCTGCCTCAGGTTACAAATGCGATTCTGTGTATCTCTCAGAGGACGAAACATGGCAAATAAAGGACAGAGAAATCGATCAACCAAAGTGTGGATTTGTCTCATTACTTCCGTACAACAATGGAAATAACAAGGACACCGCCTTCTCCTTAAAAAGACCCTTCCCACTTGTTCAACAGGGACAATATCGGGGACTTGTAAAAAGCCGTAGTAACATACGAGATCCTATTCCGGGCAACAACATAAAAGCAGGCCCAAAGAACATCAACGTTACATTTCCAACTCTAAATATTGGAAGTTGTCTTAAAGCGGATAAAGGAACATCTGTGTATATTATCAACGATGTTCCCTCTGAAACGACATTGATTGTAACTGCACGTATTAATGTAGTGAGCTCAATTCAAGACTTGTACTTGAGACATAACGAACCAGCATCTTCTTATTTTTACGATGCGAGCTCCAAATTCCCAACTTCTTCCAACCAGGACGCTGTAGTGACATCAACAAAGAAAGGACGTTATTATGTATTGCTTGAACGAAGTGATCTTTCTCCAGCACCTGGGGTTAAGTCGAACGTTTGTGCAAAATTGGCAAAGTTTGAAATATCACGAATTTTACCTTCAACTTTTGCAGCTCTTGGAAACGTCACCCTCAGAGTGGAAGGGACGCTGTTTGGTTGGAGCTTGCAGGTCTCTCTGTTAACTAAAGACAAAAATTCCACGGAAATCAAGGCAAAGAGAGTTTATCGATTTAGCTCAACATTACTGTACGCGACCTTCAGCCTTCAAGGTTTATCAGTTGGAACAAAGTTTGACTTTAAGATAACAGACCAATCAAGAGGCGTTGAGGCGATGATGAACGATTCATTGACAATTAAAGAAGGGATACCTGGAAAGTTATCGATTACTGTGCAGAGACCCAGGGCAATACGGCTCACTGACACAGGTGACATCATCGCAAGCTATCAAAATATCGGCGATACAGACCTCCAAAGTCCTGTCATCATGTTTAGTGCCACAAAGATGACACTGGTCCGGTATGTCCAAGATGGCAGACAGCCAAGCTTTTATGACCAACTAATAACTGTAATTGCCCAGCCCTTGGAAGGTCCTGGTGGAATTATACCACCAAAATCCTCAGGCAGGTTAATATTTCAGACAAGTCACCTACAAGGGGGAGGAACTGGTAGGTCTAAACTCAATATCGTCTCTTTGCTTGATAATGATGAACCACATATCTTTATGGAAAGCAAAGACGAACTCAGGCCTAGCCACGTGTCCAAACGAATGTGGGAGCCTGTGTGGAAGAATTTCCTCCATTCCGTTGGAAGGACCCAAAAGTCTTTGAGTCAACGGCTTTCTAGTATGGCTACGTTAATGAGTATCAATGGACACAAAGTGAGTCTAGTAAAAGACCTTGTGGATTTCCAACTAAAATTGGCTGACGGTGCTTTAAGTGGTAAGTTCAGTATTTGCACATTCGTATGCTAAATACCAAAAGTGGCAGAAATTGTAATAGGAAAGAAAAGGAAATTATGTCATTTTACTCTTGGCTAACATCATACTCTACAATACCCTATTGTGCGCTCATTCTGTGTAATTTTCATACTTTTTATCCAAAGGGCGTAGGTTACTAGACACAATTGATCTTGATGATCAAAGTAACTCAAACTTGCTGATGCTGCAGCTGGAGCGCGTATACAATCCATTATTAGCCACACGACGTGAAAAAGGAATTTTTGGGTTCGGCTGGATTGCTCCATGGTGGTGAGTAGTATACCCTCCCTCATACAAACAATGGTCGCGGTCTCACCAGAACATTTAACTACGGTGAATTCACCACGAGAGAGCGTACGTGTTATATCGGTGGATAAATATCCGACTGAGCCGAAGGCGAGGTTCTTTAGACCCGATATAATACGCTCTCGAGTTCTTTATATTACTTATCAAACGTCTAGTTGTCAATTATCATATTTGACCAGAATTTTCCAAGTTTGACAATTTTGGCTCAGAATAGCGTGAAATCCCTCCCTCCCTCCAAATCCCTTGGCCTGTGTTGTTTGTGACTATGCTTAAGTATGAAAAATACTTCGGGAATGGAGAAGTTAGCTGGAAAAGATTCCTATATTTTTAATTCAGGGAGACAATCATAGTTCACAAGAATGAGACCATGGTTACAGTAATTTTTCTGAGAGAGGAAAAGACCTTCCGTCTAGTACAACCGGGAAGCTACTTAGGTGATGAACACGGCAACATCAAAGTGGAGGAAGACGGTAAGTCATCTTGCCGGTTGGGGTACATCAACGGCTATGGAAGATTTGATACTACAAAATTTCAATAAAAGCAATGCACTATAGGAAAGACTAGTAACTGGTTATAAATCAGATCAAATCACAAGCAATAATATGCTTCAACTCCCTTCTAATCCTTTTAGTGTATTGCAGAGGGAAAGAACATTGATATGTATATAGCACATTGAATGTTCGCTTGGAGGAGTTCACACGTTCGATAATATCAAATAGATTTTACTGCGCAATAAAAAAATGCTTATTTAAATTTATAATATTATTCTTAATAGAACTTGTTGTCACTTCCATTGAGAAAGACAGCGCGGAGATTTTTGTATTTGATACACAAAGCAAAAGGCTCAAAGCAATACGTAGTTTGAATGCACCAGATGAAAACATTACTGTGTCTTCATACACATCTGATGGAAAACCCACTGTCATGAAACATTCAAAGGGAGGATCAGTTCGTGTGGAATTCAACTCTCAAAACCTCGTACGGAAGGCTGTTTTGATCAAACCAAGTGGCGAGGAAATAATCAGGTAAAATGGATGATATGTGAACTGAGTTTGTTAGATGTCATGTTGATTTTTCTCTGTTACGACTTTGGATAATCCGAGTTCCAGACAAGATCTGAGCATGATTAGAGTACTCAAGTGCTTTAACCACTAATTTTGATTTGGTGAGCGAGGTTGAATGTTTTATTTCCCGGCTAGCTCAGTTGAGATGAATATGTCTGATTTAATATTGCATTTGCATACTTATATTTTTAAGGAAAATATTGATGAGATTTATCAAGATCAGTGATTTCATAATGATTATGATGAGACGTTCATTTTGTGATAAATGTAAATGTAATGAAAATTAAATTGCTTTAACTGATACAAAGCTTGGTATTCTTTCCAGCTTATACACCTATGACCCAAACACGCCACTCCTTATTTCCACCACCATCCAAGACAAGACCCAAAGTTATTCCTACACGGACGATTACGACATACAAAGCGTGACCTACCCTAACGGTGCCAAACTCTCCTATTCTTTCAACGCTGACACCGGTCTTCTTGAAGAGATGGTCAGTTTAACGCAGAATGGTCGTATATCAAAGACTTTGAAGTTCAAGCACGATTGGAATGGCCAGCTAGAAGTCACTAATAAAGAAGATAACAGTCACGTGACCTATACGTTTGACGAGACAATGAATATACTGTCGTTTACAGGGGGTGATGGGATACCTTTTCGTTCTGATAGCTTTGTTACAGAAACTACTGCTGTTAGAAGCCTCATGTATGGAGACCATGTAAGTTGATTATTTGAATACAGTTAGCCTGCGTTGCTGGCGGTCTGCGGTTTTTGGGCGGAGGAAGAAATGAAGAACCGCGATCTTTCATTTCTTCCTCCGCCCAAAATTAAACCTCAGAGCGCCAGCAACGCAGGCTAGAATACAGTGGAATCTCTATAGAACGGACAGCGAAGGGCTAGAAAAAGTGCCCATATTCGCTTTCTTATAGATGTCGGGCTTATAAACGTAGTCAGTTTTTATGGCAAATACAGTATTTAGTGTTATTTTTCTGATCGAAAAGGCAAATATTATTATCCAAAGTCAGGGATGAAATGGTTCCAACACTTTGCTCTGTCACTAACAGGAAATTATTTCAGCTTATAAGGGATCAGTAATTTGGACACTATCCAATATAAAAAGGTAGAACTTGTATCAATTGTGCTATCTTGGGCCAAAATATGATGTCCGTTGCTAATTGTTAGAGAGAGAGAGAGTCGGGAATATACAGGGTTTTATTTAAACCAAGAATATATGGAGATCGTACAAGGATTTCCTTCCTTTTTCTCAATTTTCATTTCATAATATGTCCCTGGACGTTTTTGAAAACATTTAAAAATGCATTTATATTTTTTCATCCAAAGATAATGGAGAAAAAGACACTAAATACAGAGAAAAAGATCATGATTGTCGAAGACGGTAATGGTGATAAAGTTCAGTACTCGATTGGAGACGATGGAATTCCCAGGAACATCACCGACGCTACTGGATCCACATACAATTTAAGTTACAAGAAAGACAAAATCGTCAAATCTACATTTCCTGACGGGACGAAAGATACTTTTGACTACGATGATAAAGGGAACTTGAAGAGGAGAACAACGCGTAATGGACGGGACATCATGTTTGAGTACAGAGCTGATGGGAGACTGGTAATTATGATAAATTCCCAATCATTCTGAAAAAAGGCTATTATTATTTTGTAATTGGGTAACAAGAGGCTTTACTAATGTTGATTCTCTGTTTCCTCTCAAACTGAATTTAAGTAAACTTTTTCTGCAACTTTTCTACTTATAAAATTTGTGAAAAATACCCAAAATTTGATATCCACAATGCATTTCGGTCTTGGTATGCAGTATTCACTATGCAGTATGCATTAAAACTGAGGACAACCTTTTTTAATTTGAAATAGGTGTATATCAAAACTCGATACATTGAAGTTCTACTTCGAAAAGGAATATTAATAAGTCCCAATTTCCACTGTTTCTGAGCATCTATCCCCAATGTAAACAAACTGGGACGTCATTATGCGATAGGGCAATTGACCCATGCTGGTTTTGATGAAGAAGTATTTGAATTGCGGCCTCGTTTTCATGGTCCCCAGGAAATGGCCACCACTCATCGGTGATCCACCAATTTTGAAAATTTAATCGTGAATACTGTCTTAATATTTCGCTGTCTTATATCGTAGGCCAAAAAGTCAGTGCCCGATGTCGGTCCTACTTACTATCTACACGATTCTGAAGGAAACATTATCATGGCAACGAACAAAGCAGGGACAATCACGTTGCGTTACAACCGTGATAACCAGCCTATTAGCGTGACATACCCTGACGGGGGCCACATAGAGTATAGATACAATAACATTGGACAGCGCATTGGTTTGTACGAGAATAGCACAGGATACAATGTTTCCTATCACTATGACAACAATGATCGTCTTTCAGAGGTGTATACCGCTGGACCAGAGGGTGCGAAGGCGCTTCTTAAAGTTCGTTACGATTCCAGTGGTAACGTTTACAAAAATGTATTGGGAAACAACGCCTCAATGGAACAAACTTTTTACCCTGGAACGAAACGACGTCACAAACTTGTAAACTATTTACCAGATGGCAACGTCTCGTCCATGTTTGAATACAAATACGATGTTAAAGGTAGACCTATTGAAATAAAGTCCATCGATGGTCAGCGGTTATTTAGATATGATGCCGCCTCGCAGTTGATTGGCTGGACAGAGAATTACAACAATGGGACAAAGCGATCACGTGTGTACGACTATGACAGTCGTAGAAACCGAGTTTTTATTGTTGATGATGGCAAACGAGAAAACTATCAAACAAACAAAGTCAATCAGTACGCGTCAGCAGGAAATGAAGAGTTTGTTTATGATAAGAACGGTAACATGCTGTCAAGGAAAAATAAAAACTCTCGTGCAAAAGATGTCAAGTATGTGTTTAGTGAAGAGAACGTGTTGATGCAGGCAGAGACGGCTAACGAAAGGTAAATCTTAGACGGTGCTGATGTGTATATACCATTTCAAATTGTTTTGGTTGTTATCGGGCAAAAGGTAATGAGCGTACGCGAGTCATCCCAAAATCGTTTCTTCATGAATAGAAATAATGCTTTATGGTTTAATATTTTTGGATATAGACATCTCCCCTCCAACGTTTTGAGCATTTCTTTTTTTTTTTAAATCTGAAAATGCAAATGAAGTGACGTCAAACCATGAAATGATAAATATACAAAAAACCTAGAGTGAGATGATAATCTTACTAGTTTTGCATTTGCAAAAGATTTTTATTGCTAAAATACAAAGTATGGTGAATACCTGTGCTACTTCACTCGAACGCACTTACTACGAAGCTAAAAGCAAATTTGGCAAATTCCTGGGTTGATGTCTCCTTATTTCAAATGTTTATTATTCAGTCAGTAGACATGCTCATTCAAGAATATTAAACCATCCAGCTTTTCAATTCATAAAGAAATAATTATCAATATTTCTAATTAGGGGTTATAAGCACTTGAAAATCATCTGACCACAACTACCAGAATCCTTTTATTTTTCCCTTTTCTTTTTCTACTATTCTGTTCTGAATAATCATCTGAAACATCTGAATAAGAAAGAAAATTCGCAAAGCATTCTGGTAGTTTAGTCAAATGACGTCATCATGTAAACTGCCTATTCGGATCTAGCTTCCCTTATACAACAAAGCTCGTCAAGTGCAGTTGCAAAAATTCAGACTAGAGTGCTTACAATATATCTGTGAAAAAGTTAAACTAAATTGTTCAAAATAGCGCGAGATCCTTTGTTTTCTATTGTTTGATTAGTGCAATTTCTTACAAAGTTTTGCACGGATATAGTGTAAACACTGAACTAACTATCTTAGCTAGCTAGTTCTATGTTCAGTGATTTCGAAAGCGTCAATTTCTGTGCAACTAGACGCACACGTGCGTTCACTCGTGCCCCGGGAGCCCTCTTCCCCGAGCCGTTTCACGCATTCTTCACCATTCCGGGAAATATTTAACCGTAACATAAGACCTTTTTTGAATCGGTTAACTTATTAAAACTAAAGAATATCTGATTAGTCAAGTTGTCTGTCAGCACTGAGCTATTAGTGTTTGCCTCTTATCATACATGAGTATTGTATATCTCCGACATGCAAAAATATCCCCTGCGAATATACCAGTTTTATTCATTTTTTTATTTCACTATGTATCTCAATTGTTTGCTGTAAAATCTTCTACAACGGTGTTTTTAACACAATAACAAATCGTGTATTTTTCGGATGTTTTATATATTGAATAAAAGACGTTACGTGACCAAACGCGAAATACAAGGTCAATGGAACCTAATTCCATGCAATGGTCTCCGATATTAATATTCAGTACAAAAACCTCTCAAGATCTCTTGAATGCTTAAATGAGGAATATAATTGACTTGCTTCTATGTATGTTCGTTTAGCAACATGTAGGATGAGAAATTCGTAGATTTCCAGCTCATAGGAAATAATTCGTATCGCGAGGGCCTACTTTCAAGTACTCCAATTAGAATTGAATATTTGGTCAAAGTATTGGAGATGAAGCTCAAAATAACAGCCCATTCTGAAGCTCTTATGAGTGTCTAGGTATATCTCAAGTTAAAAGCCCCACTTTACGATGTATTATTCCGAGAAGAGCCTGTCTCTGAAAGCGATTTTCGTTGTAGTCGGCCATCTTGCATTCCTAAAGTTCCTCACTGGCGTTCACTACGAAGAGTAGGCGATGAATGAAGGGCATTGTTTCTTCCGCTCTTGACCAATTGGGAGTGCATCACTTAGCCGATTCATCACTTAACCGAGTGCGCAAGAATGCTGACTCAGAAATGCTGCATTCTCAGGACGACGAGAGAAAAAACATTTGCAATTTATAACTCGTTCCCGGCCTAAAGGCCTGGGCACGAGTAATTAATTATAGAAACACTCTTCTTTCATTTGGTAACTCGAGCTCAACTACCTGTCTAAATTTCAGATGTGATTTCATCTACGACTCACTGGGTAACTTGTACAAGAAGAAATGTACCAGTGGCGAGACTCGATTCATTGTGGACCCATTCAGTATCCTTGGTTCCAATGTAATCGCACAGGTAGAATACAGTATTTATGAATGACCATAGACCAAATCGGTTAACGCGTTGCATGTACGTTTCCGTTTAGTGCGAACGCATTACTATCATCGCTATGAGAAGGCAATGATTTCCACACTCATTCTCACAGAATTTGACTTGATAACTAGTGTTTCTATGGGCCTGATTATATGAACCGTGCTGGCCCGGTAAGGTGGGTTGACTTCTTTTGTTTTCTTTTCCCTGGGGGTCACAAAACAAAAGAAGTCAGCCCGCTTAACCAGGCCAGTCCAGTTCATATGATCAGGTCCTATAGCATAGTATCTAGACTGATTCAAGATTAAACCTCTATCTGAATCTGAACCAACGACTCCATTTAACGAACAGTACAGTTGAGCTCACCATTTCGCCTCTATAATTAATAGGCACTGCTCCTTTCAAATATAATTGCTATGTAATGACAATCTAGGTTTCAGGGGGAGTCTCTACACTGTTCGTTCACACCAACGAACAAGGTTTATTAGCTCAATTAAACATGAATGGAACGGCGATCTACTATCAGTTTAATGGTGAAGGGTAAGTAAATTTGATTTTGTTGTAGAAAGCTGTAAAATAAGACTTCCCGGCTAATAATTTGCCTGCCAACTATTATTATTAGTCTTATCTAGTGCATAAAAACGGTTTCATTTAGATAGTTTTTGAAATAGGCACTTCAACATTGTTGTTATTATTGTAAAGGCAAAGGTAAAGTAACCCTATTTTACGTCGGCAACTTGCGCCAGTTGACTTCAAGATTTACTGATAACCTTGAAGCCGACGGTGCGCTCATTTTAGTCCCCTTCATCAGTGCTCCTTTGTTACGTATATTTAAAGCTACAATCCTTGCCAAAATTAGTTGGCACGATGTTAATTTGACGGATATTCTTAAAAATGTAAACTTTGTGGCTGTACTTTTGGACCCCCCTAGCTAAAAGGTATTTCGGACTGATTGCCAAGTGGTAGGTGTCGAGATTTTCACAGAAACATTGTACAGGGGGAGATTGCGGAGCCAATTTCATTACCGTCCACTGTGCGCGCGCGCACTCCGACAAAATCGTGCCAACAATTCTGGCAATGATTGTAGTTAGAGCTACACGGAAGCAAAAAAGTCGAAACAAGGATACGAGGTCAGGTAATGAGAATCGAACTCGAGACCTCTCGCACCGAAGGCCGCGCACTAACCAACTGTGCCATCCTTGCTCTGTGTAAATTGTAATCTGAGGACTTCATTATTTTGGTTATTTTTATCATTATTTTTTCAAATGCAGATTTTTTCCAGTTGGTCACAAACAGTAGTTAGGTCTCTACAGCGCATGCTCAGCCGAGGAAAGCCGGCCTTGTAACTTGTTTTTAAAAAGTTTTTCTTTTTATTATTCAGCTCCGTCATCAATCTAATCAACGATAATGGGGATATTCTCAACACCTACCAGTACGACCCCTTTGGTTTGGTACTCAAAGCAGAAGAAAGTGTTCCTAATGATTTCTTGTTTGTGGGTCAGTGGGGTGTGTTAAGAGAGAAAAGTGTTCCTTACCTATACCGAATGCGTTCAAGATATTATGATGCTATGATTGGTCGATTTATTAGTTACGATCCATTAGGTAAAGCCTGATTCATCGTCATAAAATAGACCAGAGTATCGTGGTTATCTTATCCTGGGTACCAGGGGCCCGAGAGGGATTGGGGAGGAGAGAGAGAGGGGGAGGGGGCCTGTTATCTAATCAATGTATTTCATTTTTTACCTAAATATTTATGATGGTAACCGGACTGAGTTAAGTCCCATTCGGTCTGTAATCATACGAGGGATAAACCAAATTATAACTTACAGTTTGATTCATATATGGGATAAAGATCAGTCTTTCAACCAATCAGATTTGAGGAAATTGTAATAGTTATGATTGTGTAGTATATTGTATTTCTCAAAATGACTAGTTAGAATTTGAAATTACCTTTTGAAACAATTACTTTTAATTATTTAATTACCTTTAATTAATTTACCTTTTGAATTGCCGTAACGAAAGAAAGAAAAAATTGTAACCAAAGTTTATACATTTCAGTCCCATTTTTCTTACAAGTTTTGTTAAGGATCCTGACATAGAAAACTAAGTGCAATTTTGAGGTGAGAATACAACAGCGTTGCGACAAAATATATCGTGGATGACTATCCAATACGGAATATATTTTCTAGCGAATAGTTTCAATATTTTCTGCGATTGCCCGCTCAAAATTATTTGAATTAATTTTCTCAAATTGTTATTACTTTATCACGATATTCATACTGATAAAATATGTTTATAATGAAAAGGCCTTTTTCAACTATCAACTTCAAAATTTGTATACTTTGGATATAAATATTTTCTCTGTTCTGTTGTCTAGGATACCGTACCTTGGAGACAAACCTCTATCTATACGCCTACAATAACCCCATGGTTTTACAAGACCCTCAAGGGCGTTTACCTGTGGTGCTCGTTGGTGCAGCCATTGGAACTGTTGGTAATGTAGGGGCATATTTGGTAGGACAATGGGCAGCAGGAGAAAAGCCAACCTGGGGAGGTAAAACAGCTCTTAGTATAGTAAATGATTTGGCAGACCGGCACCATCCCTTGTAACCATAATCCTTATAGACAAGGCGCAAAATTGAAAAAGTCGATCGCAAAAAGTTCAAAAGGCATTTTGGGGTAGAGGCTGGTAACATAACTATTCTAAACTAATTTTTCATGCTGAATCCGAATATGGCTGCTACCAAGACGTATTCTGCAATTTTATACGTGTAAATGACGTATTTTGTGAATTGCTACAGTCATTTCTACTAACGGCTTTTTCATGTAACTCCAAAAGTTCCCAAACTTAAAAACAATTACCATAGCTGGAAAGAGCATATCAAAATCAGTAAAATTTTGAAGTTTGAAGGATATCTGTTGAAAAATCAAGGAGATACGCCTTGTCTATTACAAATAACATTGCATTTCCTATCAAACCGGGTGTTATCTTAAAAGCAAACCAACCAACCAACCAACCAACCAACCCACCCACCAACCAACCAACCAACCCAACCAACCAAAACCCACCAAACAAAACAACCCACCCACCCACCAGACCAACCAATTCCTACCAACACCACCAAACCAAATCAACCAACCCATTCAAACCAACCCCACCCACCCACCAACCCACCAACCAACCCACCAACCAACCCACCAACCAACCAACCATCCAACCCACCAACCAACCAACCACCCACCAAACCACAAACCAACCCACCCACCCACCCACCAAACCACAAACCAACCCACCCACCAACCCACCCACCCACCAACCAACCAAACCACCAGCCAACCAACCCACCCACCAACCAACCCATCCACCCACCCACCCACCAACCAACCAGCCAACCAATCGACCAACCAACCAACCACCAAACCACCAACGAACCCACCCACCCACCCACCCACCCACCCACCCACCCACCCACCAACCAACCAACCCACCCATATTTCGAAGCATGTTTCAAAACTGGACTATTGTCAATACCGAACTGTCAATTGTCAACTAACTGAAAATTGTGTTGAGCACAAGCTGTATGAGGCTCCTCCATAAAAACTTGCTCATAATAAAGACGACAAAAATATTGGCATATTTCCTTGTCAAGCAAAAATTGTCAAAGAAAACGTGTTCGTGTAGATGCAGCTTTAAGGCAGTAAATGAAAGCTTTTTTAATATTTAATTTCTTTGTGATAGGTGCAGCGAGTGCTGCACTGACAGGAGCTGTGGTCGGAGCAACAGGAGGAGCTGCAGTTGCACTTAAAGTACCTTTCGCAGTAGGTGTGTAAATACCCTGGGTAACATTATTTGACTTACTCTTGGGTTTGTTGGCCTGCAAACCTGAGAGTAAGTTAAAGCCTCTGGTCCTCAAGAATTGTCTATTCAAATTATTAACTTTAATATTAATACATACATACAATGGTCTGGCCTAAGAATAGCCTGTTCAAATTATTTACTTTACTACAAACATACATTTAAGCTAAGTAGTAAAAACTTGATTCGATTTTGAATTAAAAAGTGGCCCAATTAAATGGAATTTTTCAGGTGCCTATTTTGCAGCCAAACATGCATTCTTTGCTGGTCTAGCAGGATATGCAATCAAACAGGCAATTGATGGTAAACCATTCAATGGCAAAGACATGATAAAAGAAGCAGCCACAGGCGCAGCTACGGCATGGCTCCCCATTAAGCTTCGTAAGTATGATAAAATTCCTTATAATATGATTGAGTTGGGTTTCTTTGTTATTCATGGGGCTTTATATCGCTTACATCCCAGTCATTATGAATTCAAGGGTTTTATCTAGGTCTTCCCCAGGATTTATCTACTGAGATAACTGATCCCTTATATATCCCTTCCTTAGGTCATCTATATATGCGTGGACACCGAGACTTGGAAATTTTCTTAGAAAGCGATTTTTGATTCGAACCCGAGACCTTCTGCACTCCTGTATGTCAAAGGGGCTGTTTATATGGAACCCGCCAGCCCGGTAAGCGGGCTGTCTTCTTTTGTTCTGTGGCCCCCAGGGAAATGAAAACAAAAGAAGTCAGTCCGCTTACCGGGCTGGCTCGCCTCCATGAAACAGCTCCAAACACTATACTACTGAGCTAACTGATTAGATGGAATCTTCTCAACAAAAAATCTTGTGTGTGTTATGATGAAGTTCGTTAGTGTTTCTCTGACTGAATAGAATCGAAAAACAGTTATTTAAGGTTTCCTTCTGGGTAACAATGTTCTAATTAGTGATTGTCTTTTTGAATCGCTTTTGTGTGAAACCGGCTCCTACACTTCATAACTATCGAATATGCCAGTCTACACGAGCAAACTTTCTATGACAAATATTTTTTGACGTCTGTGTCTAAGAGAACATTTGAGCAAAGCTCATACGATAAATATATTTGCTTTTAGTATAGCAAAGAAAATTTCTCTCATGTATAAATTTGCTCGTGCGGAACGCTTGATTTGAATATGGAAATTTTCAGCCGCCGCTTTGCACACTGCAACTCTGTACATTTATGTTTTAAATAGCAAAATTTTAAGTTTTAAAACGTACTTACAAGAGTTCATGCCATTCTAAATGTCTTGTATTCGGATCTGCTCATATCCTTGAAGAATTGCATTAGCAGTCGAGACAAATTGGCAAAATTACGATGAACTCAGCAAAAATCGGTTCCCAAAGTTAAGTCCTTTGAAGTAGTCTTCGCCATATTGCTTCTACCTTCACATACTTTTTGCTTGAACATAGAGTTTCAAACTCGCTTGAACAATGTTGACTTCAAGCCTGCTACAATCAAGTTGTACGTGTTTTAGTTCGACGCTCAAGTCCACATCACAAATATTCTCAACCAACCAATCAAATTCCAAGCATGCACGTTGGAATGCGAGCATTGAGCTAGCTTTTGTGGCCAAACGTATCCAATAATATGATGCCCCATCAAGATTTCTATGAAGAACCAAAGCCCAGTTTACACGCTACGATATGACGCCCGATTTGAGTTATTGTTTTTAGCGCTCCTTTTCATTCAAAAAATCGGCCTGACACGAGAAAAATCTGTTGCACTGTAACAGATTTTTGCGAATCGGGCCGATTTCTCTCTTTTCCCGAACGAAGCTTATCAAAAATCGGGCCGGGCTTAAAGTGAAAGACACTCGAAAAAGGATATGGTATATAGAAATATATTATAAAAATAATGTATGTAATAAATATGAATATAAGGTCATAATAAAGTTTTATTTTATTTCTTTTAGCTATAAAGAGTTTTCCAAAAGTGGCAAAAGAATTGGTTGATAGTCTATTCGGTGGGTCATTGACTAACATAGCCACAAATTTGAAAAAAGTGTGGGAAAATGCCAAGAAAAAATGGGAGAAAATGAAAGATAAGTTTAAAGAATGGTATGACGATTTTATGGACTGGATAGCGTCACGTGACCCGGTAAGACCATATTAATAATTATTAACGATATATCACTAGACAACCCAAACGCTTTGTCTTCTTGTATGTCTCTGCTCTACACATATCGGATAACAGTTAATGATTTTTTTACTCTTTTTGTGGTTGCTGGCTTAGTAGCCAAGCAACCATAATGCCATCACCTGTGTAAGTCCGTAAACTCTTACGATGGGAGAACGAAGTTGACACGAAGTCATGTATTCGGGAGGCATCGGATGGTTACGAAATTGGCCGAGGTTTGTTTGATTACTTTTGGACGATTTGTGATGTATTTCAAGAAGGATCTGCCTTTTATAGTCAAAAGTTGCTATTATTCTATAAAGTATTTCTGCTTGAGCGAAAGATCTTGCAAGTTTTTTGATAAACATTGAGTTTACGAAGACATTCTGAACGAACTACACCGAAAACCCGACGTGCAAGCATGGGCAACTATTGAGAGCTTATCAGATTATGGGGTGAGTTCATACCACTTAGAATAAAATAATCTTGTGCTATTTTGCATGCACAGCCAGATATAGCTTTCAGCGATGTACACAAGTTCTTTTTGAGTTGTGATTTGGCAGATTTCTGTAATGTTTGTGGAGAATTTCCAGCGCTGGTCGATCGCACTGGCGATTGCTGGTTCTACTAGAAGCTACTAGAAAGCATTTTAAAATAAGAACAAACATTTTTTTCTAATTTTCCTATATTTCTTTGCATTCCTGCCAATAATTTCACTGTTAATTAGTTTTGAAACCTCGAAATGTTTACTCTTTGAAGTTTAAACAAAGGGAGCCCAAGCTCTCCGTGACGGAACTGGGGTTTCTCAATAATGCATTTTCTAATAGAAATATTCAAATAATATTTACTTTTCGTATATGGTGTCTTTGTGCGTCCTTTAGGGATGTCTCTATCGAGTATTGGTCATTTTTACAATTGAGTCGGGTGCTCTTTTCAAGTAAGCTTATTATATTTTTGTTTTTGTCACGGTGTTGTCATGCAAGGTGTGCAGAATTCCCCTTGTACTTGGAATCTTGATTTTCTTGCGAAGAACTTTCATTTGTGTGCTTTTACGTTCATGTTTATTTTTTATAAACTGTATTTAGTTACTTCAAATTACACCTATTTTCAAAATTACGCGACCTTTGCAGACGACACTTGAATGGCTTTTTCAGTGTTTTGACTACCGTCAATCAAATCTCCGACTATTCGTTCTCCCTAAAGCAAGCTTAAATTTACATCAAAAGTCGGAAAATGCTAAATGTTCTGTTAATAAATTCAAGTTTGCTTTGTTTATGAATTTGGAAAGCTAAAATTTTACAAATTCTAGTCGTTAAAATTTGATTGACAGAAGCTTAAAATCCAGACAAGCCATCGCCATAGGTCGCGTGATTTTGAAATTGGGAGTAAATGAATATGAACAGTTTTGTCATCTTAACAGGTAAAACCATTCAGTAGCAAATCATTTTGAATTTAAACAATGGTTGTGTGTTTAGTCAGGATTGAATTTAAACTTTCTCAATAGCCAGCATAGCAGACCCTCTAGGTGACTGAGGGCGAGGGGAAAGGGGAGGGAGGAGGAGGGAGAAGAGAGGGTGCCTTTCCCCATATCACCCAGTCCCCTTGAGGGTCAGCTATGCAGGCTGCTTTCTAAATTAATTGCTATTAGATTACCGCTTAATTGACAATTTTTGCATTGTTCCCAGTTTACCAATTGAAATTTTCTTTTGTGTCTACTTGACTTTTAGGTATGGAATCTATACATGTCTATAATCAAGGGCAGATCAGGGGGGGGTTACCCCTGGGTTAAAATACTCAAACTTCCCATACCCTAATGGAGGAGATCAAATGCTCCCATCCCTGAGAAAAGAGAATGAAATCATAAAAGTTTTTTTTTCAATGGAGAAAAATGACCATTCAATTGACTACTGCATTATAAGAATAAACTCAAATCCATTACTGATGATTTTTTAGTTGTAATTTACTATTTATTGCCTTAAGAGCCTTGTTACAGCAACCACATGACCTCTTAGAGGGCTTTTGTTTCTCTTTCTTTTACCGACATAACAGAACGACATTCTTGGTCCAGCTGGCTATGGAGATGCTCGATTCATCAGCGGAGACTCGACGTTGAACTATAAGATTCGTTTTGAAAATGACCCCAACGCCACTGCGCCTGCGCAAAGGGTTTTCATTCGATACAAGCTTGATTCTGATTTGGATGCAAGATCTTTTAGGATTGGATCGTTTGGATTTGGAAACTTCACTAGAACGCTGGAGACTTCAAGTCCTTTTCTCCAGGTACAAATACATTTGTCTACACCAATTCCGTTCCCTCCCCCCCAAAAAAAGCTCCCAAGTGTGTGGCTAGGAGTAATGCTATTAGTTGGTAGGAAAAAAAATTTTCCCCGTGCATACCAGAGGGAGCCTGCATAGGGCCAACAACAGCGCTCTTGTGAATCGAAGTGTAAAAGCTCAAAAAGTAAATAAGCAAAACAAACAAACACAAAAATATATAACCAAACATTGCGAGCCAGAACTAAACGGCAATGAATTAGCAAACCCATTAAAGATATATTCACATGTTGGGTACATTATTATAATTTTTTTTCTTCTTCTTCTCAGGAAAAACTTGATTTTGTAAAAGATAGGAACCTCTACGTTCGAGTGACAGCAGGTATTGATATCGTACAAAACGAGGCCAGCTGGGATCTACAAAGCCTCGACCCCAAAACAGGTACATGCATACCTATTTGTACAAACATTGACCCTTCAAAACATCGAAGCGGAGATCGAAATGAACATTGGGAAATCTGTTGATTAGTTGATTTTAACAAAGCGCGTGCACGTAGACATTTCAAACAGCGACTGAGACAAACTCTTTGCATTCTAAACACGATTATATAGCGAAGTCGACGTAGATAAAACATATAAGCCAGATCAAAGTTTAAGAATCGTTTCTAATGCGCATGCGATTTTATTCCGAATGTTTCACCTTCTTTTCTTTGATTAAAAACAAAAGAAGGTTTAAACAAAAGAAGGTGAGAAGTTTGGGATAAAATTGCATGCGCACTGAAAACGATTCTTAAACTCTGAACTGCATGGCTTATAAAAAGTCATATATTACTAGTGTACCCAGCAGCTACTTCGGTCTCAGCTTCTAGGTGATTTTGAAAGGGTCAATGTTTGTTCAAATAGGTATATATATATATGTGTGTATTTATACGGAATACAGAATACAGTTGAACCCAGCCTTACGGACACTTGGTTAATACGGACATACCGGATTATTATACGGACGAGTAATTCTGCCCATGCCGAAAAAATTAATACGGACGCTCCGTATCGTTCCAGTGATATCCGCTTTAACCAGGTTTCACTGTAATTCGAATTCTTAACATGCCATATTGCTTACACTAAGGTAACATTCACACTAGCCCTCGAGGTGGAGCCACGCTCAGAAATCAATTACTTACATATCGATATTCTTGGAATTAATTATATCAGAAACAAAAATAAACAGTATCTAATGTTAATGCAAAAGAGTGTAATTAAAGATAGTGATAAGGTAGAGTATGCTGAGTGATTTTTGATTGAGAGCCACGCCCTCAGGATGGGCGTTTTCAAATTTAATTCGGGTTAGTGTGAGCGTATCCTAAAACTGGAAAACAGTGGTTGAAATGGTTCTGTGCCGAACTGTTTATTTATTTGAATTTCATATATTGTATGGAAAAATTCCAGGAAATCATCAATACAAACTGAAGGATGTATCCCAAATCTTTTCATTGTAGTTAGCAAATAGACTCCATTTCTTTCTGTGCGTCTGTACTCTAATAATTCTTTGTATAATAAGCGGGAAATCGGTTAACGAGATGTGTTAGTAAACTTGCTCATTTCCCATTATTTTGTTAGGTGAAGCACCACGTGACCCAAGGCGCGGTTTTCTTCCACCAAACAATGGGACAACTGGTCAGGGTTACGTCACATTCAGTATTCGCGCCAAGAAAGACGTAAAACCGCTGACTAGAATAGATGCAGCCGCAAGTATCATATTTGACGTCAACGAACCAATCGACACACCACCAATATTCAATACGGTACAAATGTCAAGGAGTAAATGTAGTAAATGTAGTAAATCACGTATTTAAAACCCAGGATATTTAGAATGTTCAGAGTAGTCAATAATGAATGTTCAGGTCACTGATATCTTATGGCTAGTATCTGAACGTGGAATATGGTTGTTTCTAATATATGGAAAAAGTATGTCTGGTCCATAGCACTGAAAATATACCTCAGTTAGTGCTTACAGTCGACCTGTTGGTTTAGTTGGTCTTCAGTGCTGAAGGGCAGGGCTCAATTCCCCGTCCGGACCAGCACTCAGGGTCTTATAAAAATAATTGAGAAGGTGCGGCCGTTGTAGTTATATCTGCAACTGTTTAGACCTTCACGTCTTCTCGGATAAGGACGTTAAACCATAGGCTCCGTCTCTCCACCCTTCACGACTTGCGTTGGAATTATATATGAGGCTGGCTTGGCAATGAGTTCTGTATAAGGGTTGCTAGTCAGTTAGGCGCACACTAGCAATCTAATGGACTTTGCCGAGTACTGGGCCATATAGACCTAGACAGTCATTAAGTCTGTTAGCAAGGCAGCAAGCATCATAATCACAAATCTTGCGCGCGCTTCTATTTTAAGCTGCAACCCACTGTACCGTGTTATCGCCTCGCGGTTTTTTGAGCAGCCATTTTTTTCTTTATAAAGATCGACAATTCAGGTCCTCGTACCAACCTTACTGTATTGCAAGATGTCTTAAATAAGGGATCTCTAGCGGTGAGGATCAATAAGCAAGACATTGGTACTGGAGTACAATCTGTAGATATTTACTATCAAGAACAGCAAGGTATTTACACCTTGAGTTTTTTCGTGATTACACTTTGTTTAAGGCCTCATAATACTGAGAAAAATTCTTTACTATACGGCCATACGTGGCCTCCGTCAGATTACTAAGCAATTGAAACGAGAGAAAGTGGCTTGAGAGTGAACTTATGTGAAGTCTCTGTCCTTAAAAAAGAAAGTAAAATTACTAAGGAACAAAAAAGAAAATGGAAGACGGAAACAAAGATAGGAAGGAAGGAAGGAAGGAAGGAAGGAAGGAAAGCAAGAAAGGAAGGAAGGAAGAAAGGAAGGAAGTTAAGGAAGGAAGGAAGTTAAGGAAGGAAGGGAGATGCATGGACGAGCTTTCTATTGTATGCTGATATGTTGCTAGCGTAGTTGTTTCAGGTTGATTTATCTCATATAGTTATGTAACGTAGTTCGCCAGTCCAACGTTTTATATAATCAAACACGTCCCTATGATGCAGAGAACCAGTATTGATGCTCAAAGCATATTTCACTCTCCTTATCATTGTAGTCTCAGCCGTCTCAAGAGCGCTTAGCGCTCCATCTGACTTCAAGCTTCTACTGCAAGACGTTAGTGAAGACATTGCTGTTCTACCCCTTGCACCAGGCAGGTCGTACAAGCTGGCTACAGCAGCTGTTGATCACGTGGGTAATCTACAGGAAGTTCAGTCTCAGCGAGCGATATTTGTTGACTTCCCGGAAATCAAAGGTAAATACAAGATATTGTAGATCGACCATGATCTTTTCTTGCAATCAAACAGTTGAATCGCACGTATTGCCCTTAAGAATTTTTTAGTTGTAACACAGTTTGTGTATCGTATCAGACAGATGTGATAATTATATTGATATTTTGATATTTTTCTCTTTCAGGTTCTTGCTTGCATCTCAATAACTGCTCAAACCGTGGGAATTGTTCCATGTTTAATTTGTGTCTCTGTGAGAAAGGGTTTTACGGCGTTGACTGCTCGCAAGGTACAAAGAATAACATTATTTGGAAGCCTGATTGACTACAATACAAAAAGATGCGATGCAATACGACACAATACAATATTTTATAGGGTGGTGCAGGGACCAGGGATAGGTAGATAGATAAATAAATAAACAAACAAACAAATAAACAAACAAATAAACAAACAAATAAATATATGAATAAATTGATAAATAAACAAACAAACAAACAAAAATAAATGAATGAATGAATAAACAAACGAATGAATGAATGAAAGAATAATGAATCGAATGAATGAATAATATATAAGAAGGCCTTTGTAAAATTTGAACATGTGGTATACCCCCTTCCTAAAATCTATCAGTCAATTTCTAAAGCTTTGTGGCTATGGTCCAATAACAAAATTCCTTTATCTCTTTTATTCCTGACTTATTCAGACCAACCACCACTTGAGCCACCAATTCTAGAAGCTTCTTCCAGTGTTGGTACCGAGGACAAGCCCGTCGATGTGTTTTTGTCTGCGCGTTTGGCAGAAAACAATGTTACGATCAACATCTCTTTGATAATTACCATATATGGTGTTCCTCCTTCATTCACCTTCAGTCGGGGCATGCGCAGTGAAGATCGAATCGTATTACGTCATCAAGAATTTGGAAAAATGCTCATGACCCCATCACGTGACTATTCAGGAAACGTGACTTTCAAAATCGTTTCAGAAGTGCAACGTGGAGCTCAGAAGTCGTTTACAAACTCAACGCTTACTGTGAACATCAAGGCGAAAGCTGATTTACCAAATCTCGTTACTAAAGACACATGCGCAGACTCAAAAGATACTATACCGCTGTCTATCAACTGCTCGCTTCAAGACCGTGACGGCTCTGAAACGCTCACCATTAAAGTATCTGGATTACCTGCAGGCTACCAGCTGAGCCCGCCTGGACGAGAAGAGAATGGTGTCCACTATGTCAAGCTCGAGTCCCTCTCTGAATTAGTCGTCAAATTTGAAGGGAAATTTAAACCTTTCATGTTAAAGGTAGTAGCCACATCAGTTGAGACGTCCAATGGTGACGAAGCGACACAAGTGAAATTTATCAATGTTACAGAGTGCGAGCCGCAATGTAAGTATACGAGAATCGCAGACTGTTCACCTTTGAAGATCCAATCCTTTTTTAAAGGCTTGTTGTTTCTAAGGGCATACGTACCTCACACCCTACCACACCCCGTTTGTGAAATACATCGACGTCAGTGATAGCATGTTGAATGTCAAATGACTTACCGCCTTTTTCGATGAAACGCGACTACCTAGACATCAACACTGTAGTCTGCACTTTGCATTACACGGCCGTCAATCGTTCTTGAAAGACTCAAAACCCAGGCCACTGAATTTGAATTAAACCTTAAATGTTTTCCTAACACATTTCCGAGTATATTTCCATTCATTAATGTTGAATAACGCCATGTTTCAATGTATTATGCTTTAACAACTTCTATGTTTTACTAGTCACGTGTCATGGAGTAAATAACTGCTCAGGAAATGGTGTCTGTATTGGAGAGAATAAATGTAAATGTAACAAAGACTTTACAGGCAGTGATTGTAGTGAAGGTGGGTATAATTGCTTAGAAACTCCTATATTATACTTCTCTGACTGACGTCGTTTGCAAATTGACCGTTTTCTCAAGGGTACGCACGCAGTTTCCATTCGGTTTGAGCCTCGCTTTGAACCCAATTTTCAAACTTCAATGGGCTACAAATCCAAAGGTCGGTTTTCATAGTAAATGACAAAAGTACTATTTAGATTGGTTTGGTTATAAAAATTGAAACTTAGAATTGAAAATAATTTATCTTGGCCTGTCAACTGCCGGTCATTTCAGCTGCGTGCACATCCACAGTTTTGATACAATACACCTTTCCTTGCAACGCTAGACGCAAAAGCAAGTAGTTGTACTGTGTGTTCACTCCTGCGACAGTGTCCGTAAAGTAGCAGGAAAAAGACGTTACACTCAATTGTACTCCTCCAACCATTGTGCGCAACTGGGTTGAGTCACGGTGTAGCTCTGAGTTGTGCACAATATTACAGAAAAAGTTTGACTATAGTTAAGTTATCGTATTGCAGCAGTTGCAACACGTGTCCTAGCCTTAAGTCTTTTGGAAAAGCGTACTGGGTGGAGGTCTAGCATACAGTATTTTTTATATTTTGCATCATGTAATACATACGTGGCATGGTTGGCCGAGCGGTATACGTTAGAACGCTGGACTTTCACCGCTGTGGTCCGGGTTCGAGTCCTAGCTCGAGCGTCTGGATCATATGTGAATTGAGTTTGTTTGATGTGTTGTTCTCTACCATTTCACGAGGGTTTTTTTTCCGAGTTCTCCGGTTTTTCCTCCCTTGATGGGAGGAATTATTATTTGCAAAATACTTAATGTAGAGGTAGTGTGTGTGAGAGTATAGTGTCCCCCAATTAGTGCGCAAGCGCTAAAAGACTTGGACACTTAAATAAACAGTTATTTATACATATTATGATAGGCTTAATCCCGTCTATTTTTCGTAGAATCAGGGATTGAAACCAATACTGAACGCAACAAAGCAAACATAGCCGCAATAGTTGGCGGTACTGTGGGCGGACTGGTCTTTGTTATTCTAGCTGTAGTGTTAATTGTATGTCTTGTCAAGGCTCATCCTAGGGTTGGTCCAGGTCAAGTGACGGTAAGCACAAAAATACATCACCACATGTAACTTTATTCGTTATATGAATGGGTGCATGATGCCACTTTATCACGGGATAAATTGTGTTTTTTCTTATATATTTACAGGAAGAACGGGCAACTGGAGCAACTGGAAATGTCTACATCAACCCAACTTTCGAAGAACAGTAGAAAAAGTGTCTTGAGTTAATCCCTAGTGACCTCGTACTCACTTGCTTTGACTTCAATATATAACTAAACTAGTTGTAGGTAATTTCTGTGAATACACGGCAAACAGAAATTAAAGCTTCAAATCATTGATTAGTTGTAGGTATAGGAAAGAATAGCCAGGAAAACGAGACTGCGCATGCGTCTTTACAAAAAGCCGACGCTGAATTCGACGTGTTGCTTCGCATTCAGGTTATTTTTAGAGCTCAAATTCAGCGCTGTTAGCGACCGCATAGAAAATATATCTATCTAAATTTTTTATCGCGCAAGAGAGACTACACATCACGCATGACCAGAATGTCTGTTAGTTATATTTTGTTAATTATAGGCTTTCACAATCAAGAACTAGCTGGCACAGTTAACGAAAGTATGATGAACCACAATTATATTTAACGCTTAATACTAAAGAAATTATTTGCTTGCATGCAAATATAGGGTTTTTGTTTTCTCATGACTGCACTTGTTTCGATTTATATGAGGAGATTTTTTGCACGTTCAAGCATTGGACAACAAAAGCTATTTACAAAGCTAAAGTTGTCACTTTCAGAAAGTTTAGATCAGTTTTGTTAGTGGTTTTGATTAATAAAAGTTGGATAAAAGTGTTAATCCAATGTGAAAATTTGAATCGAAATGTGTTTAATTTTTTTTCTTTTCTTTTCTTTTTCTTCTTTCACTCAATCGCCATATAATTGCTCTTTACATTCACTAAAAAGTTGCTAAATTTGAATAAAAATACAGGACAACCACTTTGTACAACAACAACAACTTTGAAACAGGCATTGTATCTTGGTAGATCAATTCCTAACTGATAATTACTCGTGCCCAGGCCTTTAGGCCGGGAACGAGTTATAAACTGCAAATGTTTTTTTTTTCCTCTGTTCGTCCTGAGAGACTTCTGATTGGTTAAGAACGTAAAAACAGTGCCCTTCATTCATCGCCTTTGAGCGAACGCAAGCCAGGAACTTTAGGAATGCAAGATGTCCGACTACAAAGAAAATAGCTTTCAGAGACAGGCTTTTCCTGCAGTAGAACAATGTAATTTGGAGCTTTTAACTCGAGATATACCTATATACTTATAAGAGCTTCAGAATGGGCTGTTATTTTGAGCTTCATCTCCAATACTTTGACCAAATATCGAACTCTAAATGGAGTACTTGAAAGCCGAGGTCCTCGCGATAACGACTATTTCCTATGAGCTGGAAAACTACGAATTTCTCATCCTACATGTTGCTAAACGAACATACATAGAAGCAAGTCAATTATATTCCTTATTCAAGCATTCAAGAGATCTTGAGAGGTTTTTGTACTGAATTTTAATTTAATATCGGAATGGCAGGAAACTAGATTCCATTGACCTTGTATTTCGCGTTTGGTCACGTAACGTCTTTTATTACTCGTGCCCAGGCCTTTAGGCCGGGAACGAGTAATAAACTGCAAATGTTTTTTTTTCCTGTGTTCGTCTCGAGAATACAGCATTCTTGCGCAATCGGTCACGTGTTACACCCCTGATTGGTTAAGAACGTAAAAAACAATGCCCTTCATTCATCACCTCAGTAGTGAACGCCAGCGAGGAACTTTAGGAATGCAAGATGGCCGACTACAAAGAAAATAGCTTTCAGAGACAGGCTTTTCCTGCAGTAGCACAATGTAATTTGGAGCTTTTAACTCCAGGTATACCTATATACTTATAAGAGCTTCAGAATGGGCTGTTAGTTTGAGCTTCATCTCCAATATTTTGACCAAATATCGAACTCCAAATGGAGTACTTGAAAGAGAACCCCGCGATAAACATGGATAAAGAGTATTTCCTATGAGCTGTGAATCTACGAATTTCTCATCCTACATGTTGCTAAACGAACATACGTAGAAGCAAGTCAATTGTATTCCTCATTCAAGCATTCAAGAGATCTTGAGAGGTTTTTGTACTGAATTTTAATACGGAATTCTAGAGCAGACCATTGCATGGAACGGTTAGGTTCCATTGACCTTGTTGGTCACATGCCTACAACAATATTAATTCTACTTTACAAAACGAAGAAACTCATTTACAGGATTTATTTTTTTCTGCCTTAAAGAACATTCAAATCTGCTTAAATTATTCAGTTTCAACTCTGAATACTAATCATACAATTCAAGACAATGGTATCTCAATTCCCGTGAGAACTACAACACGACCCGCGAAATTATCGACAATGAAATCTGCAAATCACTGTACCAGAAACATCAACAATCTCATCAACATCCAAACCTCCACTCGTTTCTCAAGTCACCTGAATTATAACCAGCCTAAATCCTCGGAGCATGGTGGTCAACGTAAGCGAATAAGCATAACCCATCTAAATGCAGAGTCATTGAAAAATAGAGACCGCTTCACCGAAGTCAAGGAATTGGCCCTCGAGAAAGATTTTGATGTCTTGTCATTCTCCGAGACGTGGTTTAATACAAGTGTCACTAACACCAGTGTGCATCTTGAAGGCTACAACATCTACCGCTTAGATCGATTACGTAAAAAAGGTGGAGGCGTTTGCGCTTACGTTAAAAGTACCCTCAAAGTGAAGGTCCTTAAGGATTTAACCCGGACATCGGATTCAGGTTTGCATCAACTGTGGCTCCAAATACAACATAAACATCTTAAGTCTGTGATTATCTGTATTGTTTACAGACCTCCGGATTGTGCAATCTCTTGCCTGGCCGACGATCTAATGCCTTGTTATACTCACGCTCTTTCTCTGAACAAACCCATAGTACTTACAGGAATTGCAAAAAATACACTGATGAAGAAGATATTGCCGCTCAATTCAATCAGCACTTCGTTAATGTAGGCCCTTCACTTGCCAATCTTATTCAACCAACTAACGATGACCCTACAAAACTTATTAATGATAGCCCCCTAGCAAATTTCTCTTTGACACCAGTCACTCTGAACGATGTTCTCTCGCTATTTACCCAACTCAAAACTAACAAAGCTTCTCTAGATATTCCAATCGGATTAATAAAATCTGCCAGCCACATACTCTGCATACCATTTACTCATATCTACAACGAGTCAATTATCTCAGGTGAAGTACCTGATGTTCTAAAAATTTCAAGGGTGACTCCCATATTTAAAAGCGGAAGCGCGCTTGATCCCTCAAATTATAGACCAATTTCTACACTATCACCTTTTAGCAAAGTCCTTGAACGCTTAGTTTATAATCAGTTAAATAGCTATTTAGAGGAACACGATGTAATTTATAAATTTCAGTTTGGATTTAGAAAAGGATATTCGACCGAACATGCATTACTGGAATTAACTGACCAACTCAAATCATCAATCGATAATAAATTATTGACTTGCGGCTTGTTTATTGATTTTTCTAAGGCTTTTGACACCGTTGATCACCGTATATTAATTGACAAACTGAAAAAATATGGTATTTCTGGACCCGAACTCTCATGGTTTACAAGCTATCTACAAAACAGAAAGCAATATGTCAAAATCGGTAATTGCGAATCTGACCGTTTAAATATGGTCTGTGGTGTTCCTCAAGGATCCACCTTAGGCCCATTATTATTTCTACTATATATAAACGACTTACCCAATTGTTCAAATAAATTATCATTCAGGCTTTTTGCAGACGATACAAACATTTTTTTCTCTTGCGAAAATCCCGGTGCTCTCGAAAAAATTATGAATGAAGAACTAAATCATGTTTTCAATTACTGTCACATTAACAAGTTATCAATAAACCTGAGCAAATCAAACTATATGATTATAGCTGCTCCAACCAAAAAAGTTGGCCAAATCAACATACAAAACATTGAGCGTAAACCTTATGTAAAATATTTAGGTATCTTTATTGATGAAAACTTAAATTGGCATAAACAAATTTCTCATGTCAGTCAAAAAGTATCAAAAAATATAGGTATCCTCTTCAAGCTAAGACATTACGTCACCATTAAAACGCTGTTAAGTTTATATTATGCTCTCATTTATCCTTATTTTATCTATGGCATCATGAGTTGGGGAAATACCTACAAAAGCGCGCTGGTTAAATTAAACAGCAGACAAAATCAGTGTATAAGATGTATATTTTTTCTGAACAAAAGAGAAAAAGTTGGACATTTTTATAAGCTTCTGGACATACTAAGATTTGATAGCATACTCAAAGAAAAAGTAGCGTTATTTACTTATAAGTTAGTAAACTGCAACTCAACTGTTCCAACTGTATTCTCTGACAGTTATATTACTCCTGCCCATGAGGTACATACTCACAATACTAGATATTCTTCAAACAAAAATTTATTTAGACCATCAAGTCGAACTAACTATGGCAAGTTCACTTTTAAATATCTTTCTTCAGTAGTGTGGGAAACTGTCCCTAAACATCTCAAAACAATATCGTCCTTCTCTACTTTCAAAAAACAACTTAAAAAATTTCTTATTGACTTGCAAAATTAAGAACTTACTCATTGTGAATTCTGATATGCTCTGATCCCTGAACAAGTATTTAACTGTACAAATTATCCTGTATAAATATACATACATAAATATACATATATATATATATATATATATGTATATATATACCTACCAAGCTTTGAGCAATAACAACCAGAGAAAGCCATCACCCAAAACTTTATGTAAGCTACTTCAGTTGGTACTCACACTCAATAATTTTACTTTTAACGATGAAAACTTTCTCCAAATCAAAGGCACGGCTATGGGTACAAGGGTGGCTCCTAATTACGCCAATTTATACATGGGAGAATTTGAGAAACGTTTCATTAATCAGAGCGCTTGGAACAGTTCTATGAGTTGTTGGAAACGATATATTGATGACATCTTTCTCATTTGGACAGATTCTGAACCCAAACTAAAGGAGTTCTTTAACTATATTAATAATGTACATCCTACCATCAAGTTTCAATACGAAATGTCACCTACAGAAATTAACTTCTTAGATGTGGTCGTTAAAGTTGATGCTAATCATTGCCTGATAACCGACGTATACCAAAAACCAACGGATACGCACGCCTATATAAACTGGAAGTCTGCACATCCCCCACACTTGAAGAAAAGTATCCCGTTTAGCCAAGCCTTACGTTTACGCCGAATTTGTAGCGACAACGAAACTTTACGTAAAAGAATAGAACAATTTTGCTTATATTTCGTAGCTTCAGGTTATAAGAAAGAATCCACCTTAGAGTCAATGCAAAGAGTTCTCTCTATGACACAGCAAGAAGCCCTGCAGGGCAAAGACAGATTAAATACAAAAGACCGCGCTTGTTTCATCACGACCTATAACCCGCACCTAGAAAAAGTTGGAGTAGTACTAAACAAAAGATGGGATATTCTACAAACTAAGACGCGAATGAAAAAGATCTTCAAGAATGCACCGCTTGTTGCTTACCGCAAACCGAAAAGCCTTAAAGACATATTAGTCAGTGCAAAACTGACCACGCAAACAAATGTCATTAACTATGGCTGTAAACCATGTGGCAAACCAAGATGTAGTTGGTGTCTATTTATTCCTAATACCAAAATTTTCAAAAGTGTTTCAAGCGGCAATGAATATAAAATCTTTCATGATTTGAACTGTCAGTCTGCCTGGGTGATCTATTTGATAACATGCAAAACGTGTCAAAAGCAATACATAGGAAAGAGTGAAACGCCCTTTAACATTCGACTTAACAACCATCGGAATCACATTAAAACTAAAGTGGAGTCTTGTGAGCTTGCAGAACATTTCATCAATAGTGATCATAATTTCAACGCGGATATTGCAATAACACCCATAGAACAGATAAAGAAGAGCCAAATGGAGATCAATCGCAAGAAAGATATCCTAAGAGAGCGAGAACGTTTTTGGATAATCAAATTGAAAACATTCCAACCTTTCGGTTTAAACAAACGAGTTGGTTAAGGGTCCTGATATCATAACCATGAGTACATTTAAGTAATAATTTTTTACTTACTTGATACCAGACTCCTTGCCAACTCACGAATTTTCCTACACACATGAATTTTCAATTAAATAATTACCTCTATGACGCAACCTCAATTGTAACAGCACTCTGAAGAAGGCGTAAGCCGAAACGTTAGTGCCAAAATAAAAGTTGGACTACATCAGCTAATCCCTAACATTTGTTCAATTTATATATATATATATATATATATATATATATATATATATATATATATATATATATACGTGTTTAGAGAATCAAATACGAGACATCAAGTTACCGTTACTCGGAGTTTCACGCTTACGCGATCATCAGACGGATTTTACTGTAATATATCTCTCTCTCTCTCTCTCTCTCTCTCTTCTAGTATTTGTGTACTTTTTCTCCCACAATATATACTCCCGCTCTACTTCTATGTATTGAGCACTGTTTCAACGAAAATCAAATTTTACACTTTATATATATACACGAAGAATACAGCACTTCTTCAATTACAACAACGTAAAGACATTACCATCGAAAGAGCGGACAAAGGCGGTGCTGTAGTGATACTCAATACTAATGACTACTTAAGTGAGGGCTATCGACAACTCCAAGACGTTAACTTTTACCAAAAAATTAGATCATGATCCTACCTTCGAAAACTGAAGATTCAGTTAACCATTGGATTTCTCATTTTCACGAAATTGGTGAACTTGATAAAGCGACATGCGAATTATTGAGACCATCCAAATCGCGCACACCAATATTATATCTTCTGCCAAAGATTCACAAGACTAACAACCCCGGACGACCAGTTGTGTCTTCGGTTGGCTGCCATACAGAAAAAATATCCGCTTTCTTGGACGAATTTCTTAGACCCTTAGCCCAGAATCTGCCCTCTTATATCAAAGACACCACAGATTTCATTCAAATTTATCCGGACACAGCCACAACTACCTGCGAATGCAATCCTTGTCACTATGGACGTTTCTAGCCTATATACCAACATAGATAACACGGAAGGCATAGCGGCCACCCACCAGGCTTTGTGCAGTAACCATCAGAGAAAGCCCTCCCCTACAACACTATGTAAGCTACTTGAGTTAGTACTAACACTCAATAACTTCACCTTCAACGAGGAAAATTTTCTTCAGATTAAAGGCACTGCTATGGGAACAAGGGTCGCCCCTAACTATGCTAACCTTTTTATGGGTGACTTTGAGAAACGTTACGTGAGCATGACTGAATGGAGTAATTCGATTAGTTGTTGGAAACGTTATATTGATGACATCTTTCTAATATGGACAGATTCCGAAACGAGACTACAAGAATTCCTCCATTATATTAACAACGTGCATCAAACTATCAGTTTTTCACATGAAACTTCGACGACGGAAATCAATTTCTTAGATGTAACAGTAAAAGTTAACGCAAATCACTCACTTGAAACCGATGTGTACCAGAAACCAACCGACACGCATTCTTACATTAATTGGAAATCAGCTCATCCCCCTCATTTAAAGAGGAGTATACCTTACAGCCAAGCCTTACGTCTTCGCAGAATCTGTAGTGATGATGACATCTTACGTAAAAGAATTGAAGAATACTGCATGTATTTCGTAGCCTCAGGTTATCAGAAAGAACCGACATTAGAATCTATGAATAAAGCTCTCAGAATGACACAGGATGAAGCTCTACAGACCAAGATCAAAGCCACAAAAGATCGTGCATGTTTCATTACTACTTACAACCCACACCTTGAGACAGTAGGTAAAGTACTCAACAAAGGATGGATTATGCTTAACATCAAAAACGCATGAGGAAGATCTTTAAAAATCCGCCATTAGTTGCTTATCGGCGACCTAAAAGTCTTAATGACGTATTAGTAAGTGCAAAAACCAAACCTACACAAGAAATTGTTAACTGTGGTAGCAGACCATGTAATAAAACTAGATGCAGTTGGTGTACTTACATAACTGACAAAAGGACTTTTAAAAGTACGTCGAATGGCATAGAATTTAAAATATTCCATGAGGTGAATTGCCAGTCCTCTTGGGTTATTTACCTCATTACTTGTACCAAGTGCCAAAAACAATATATTGGTAAGAGCGAGACACCATTCAACATTAGAATGAACAACCATCGTAACCATATTAGAACAAAAACAGATTCCTGTGAGCTAGCCGAACACTTTATTTATAAAGAAGATCATAATTTCAACGCGGATATAGCAATAACACCCATAGAACAGATAAAGAAGAGCCAAATGGAGATCAATCGCAAGAAAGATATCCTAAGAGAGCGAGAACGTTTTTGGATAATCAAATTGAAAACATTCCAACCTTTCGGTTTAAACAAACGAGTTGGTTAAGGGTCCTGATATCATAACCATGAGTACATTTAAGTAATAATTTTTTACATACTTGATACCAGACTCCTTGCCAACTCACGAATTTTCCTACACACATGAATTTTCAATTAAATAATTACCTCTATGACGCAACCTCAATTGTAACAGCACTCTGAAGAAGGCGTAAGCCGAAACGTTAGTGCCAAAATAAAAGTTGGACTACATCAGCTAATCCCTAACATTTGTTCAATTTATATAATCTTTTGGATTCCTGATGGTCAGACCAACGAGAAGTAGGAGCAAACTTCCCAACAGACAACACCGATTGTGACGATCAACAGCTCGCGCAACCTACGTCGAGCGCGGGAATTCGATTCTCATTCTCCGAGCACGAAAACGTGAATGGATCTACTGATGCAACTCCAAATACGGATCCCGATACAATTGAAATTAATCTCCGACAAGAAGAAGAGGACAACGGTGAACGCAACACAATTAATTAAAGACCCAACTAGAGTGACCAGATCGTCCTCTACGTTAATTGACATTGTGTTGACTTCTGATTCTAGCCTTGTAAAAGACAGTGGTGTATTGGATACGACTATCAGTGATCACTTTCTGGTTTACGCAGTTCTGGACTTAAAGATACCCAAATCCAAAGCATGCTATATCACCACCCGCAGCTACAAGAACTATAACGCAGAAAGGTTTTCTTCCGACATTTCGCACATCCCTTGGAACACCCTAGACCTGATGGATTCTCTCGATGCGAAGGTTGATGGCTTCAACGATCTATTCCTGGCTTGCCTTGATGACCACGCCCCAATCAAGACGGTCAAAGTCAAGCGTAAATCAATTCCTTTCATCACAGATGATATCAGAAAATTGATGGCTACCAGAAATAATCTACACAGGATTGCTCGTCAGAGAGGATCCCTCAGTGACTGGAATGCCTTCAAACAACAAAGGTGCAAAGTAAAGTTAGCCCTTAAGAAAGCAGAAACCGAATATTACAACCATCAGATCCTCTCCAACAAGAACAACAGTGCGTCACTATGGAAAACGATACGCCGTGCCCTACCAACAAAATCAAATCCTAATCTTGAATATACTAAAGACACTTCTGCTCTAGCAGAGGAGTTCAACCGTTTCTTCATATCCGTAGGGGAAAAAGCCTCGTCTGCATCAGAAAAACTCGCCGATACGTATGGCCTACGCACCCTACCTGATACGTTCAGTTCAAGCCTATCTAATCTTCCTCGTGATGACCTGTTTGAATTCAGTCCAGTTCTTTGCTCAGATGTTCGTAAGGTGATTATGGACATTCCTAATAATAAAGCTCCAGGATACGATAAAGTTTCAGTCTCAGTCATCAAGGACTGTTTGCCTCACATATTGCCTATCATCACAAGTATCATAAACCTGTCGTTGGAGTCTTCCATTTTTCCACGTGCATGGAAGAAGGCTGAAGTCGTCCCTCATCTTAAGGAAGGTGACCATGAGGTGCCAGATAACAATAGACCAATCTCGCTCCTCCCTGTACTATCAAAAGTGGCTGAGAAACTTGCATTACAACAGTACACTTCCTTCAGATAAAAATCGCCTGACCAAACATCAAAAAAGGTAACAAGAGATATCATTCTACTGAGACCCTCAGCCTTTTGGTTACAGATCACCTTTTCAATGCTATTGATGAAAAGAAAGTTGCAGCCATGGTACTTATTGACTTAAGTAAGGCGTTCGATAGCATCTGCCATACTACCTTACTAAACAAGCTTCAGGTACTAGGAACATCTACGAATGCCCTAGTTTGGTTTCAAAGCTACCTTACAAAAAGGGAACAAACCACTCGCATTGGAACATCAACATCCTCGTCTTTAACTGTAACTCACGGCGTCCCACAGGGTTCCATTCTGGGACCCGTGCTATTCAGTTTATACATGAACGACCTACCTGATGCTATTAAAAACTGCTCAGTTGAGTCTTATGTTGATGACACGTAGCTCTTCTTATCCTTTGCAACTAATGACAACGTTAACGCTCTTAGTCAGATTGGTCAAGACCTGAACAGAGTAGCAGAGTGGTGCTGCACTAATTGGCTACTCATCAATCCTCAAAAAACGAAGTCCATGCTTTTTCGGCACTTAGACCAGTTGGTTGGAAGGTCGAGTGATACATGTATTACCAACCCCTTCCTTGGTAAAGAGTTATCTCCATCGCCCTCTTGCAAAGATTTGGGAGTGATATTTGATAGTTACCTATCGTTTAATGATCACATAGATTACCTATCATCTTCACTGTTAGGTAAACTGTGTCAAATCAACAGGGTCCGACACCTGTTTACGAAAGATGTCCTTCTAGTCATTCTGAACTCTTTGGTATTCAGTAAGTTATTTTATTGTTCAACCGTGTGGTCGGGAACAACACAACAGAACATTCGCAAGCTGCAGCTATTACAGAACTTTGCTGCTAGAATATTAACTGGCAAAAGAAAGTATGACCATATCTCACCAGCCCTTAAGGAACTTAGTTGGTTACCAATAAATGAAATGCTACAGCTCAGAGATGTCACCATGGTCTACAAATGTCTACATGGCCTCGTACCTAATTACCTCGAAACCAAGTTGGTCAAGCGCTCTACCATCCACCACTACAATACTAGGCAAAAGGACAACATAAACATTACACTCAAAAGAACATCAACAGCTCAGAGGTCCTTTTTTGACCACGCCATATCCTCATGGAACAATTTAAGCGACGATACTAAGAACAGTACAAACATTACTAGTTTTAAACGTTCTGCCCGAAGTGAATTGTGGGCTCGTTTATAATTAATATAATTAATTGCTGTTTTTAATCCTAATAGTCTATATATTTTTGATAAATTATTTATTTCTTACCATACAATGTAGTCTCATTAGAATTTATATATATACACCCATTTTTGTAAATTAGTATTGAAAATCCCTGTTGGGAATTACTAATAAACGTATTGTATTGTATTGTACGTAACGTCTTTTATTATTTAAAACATCCGAAACATGAACGAAAAAATTCACGATTTGTTATTGTGTCAAAAACGCCGTTGTAGAAGTCTTTACAGCAAACAATTGAGATACATAGTGAAAATAAAAAGTTGAATAAACTGGTATATTCGCTGGTAATATTTTGCATGTCGACTAATAGCTGCTGACAGACAAATTGACTAATCAAATATTTTTTAGTTTAAGTTAGCCGATTCAAAAAGGGTCTTTATGTTACGGTTAACTATTTCCCGGAACGGTGAAGAATGCGTGAAACGGCTCGGGGAAAGTACGAACGGGGCCAGTCATTGAAGCCTCTCCTAAAAGGTGCTTCCGGGGCACGAGTGAACGCACGTGTGCGTCTAGTTCATATATAAAACATCCGAAACATGGACGAAAAAATACACGATTTGTTATTGTGTCAAATATTTAGAAGTCTTTACAGCAAACAATTGAGATATATAGTGAAATAAGAAGTTGAATAAACTGGTATATTTTTGCATGTTGGAGATATCTAATACCCATGCATGATATATAATAGAAAGACAAAGGCATACACTAATAGCTTCTAAAAAGGTCATTATGGTTAGCTATTTCCCGGAATGGCGAAGAATGCGTGAAACGGCTCGGGGAAGAGTACGAACGGAGTCGGTCATTGGAGCCTCTCTTAAAAAGGGCTCCATGCTGCAGGGGCACGAGTGAACGCACGTGTGCGTCTAGTTTGAATAGAATTTGAAACTTTAGGAGCTAGTTTTTGAAAAAAATCTCCCTTATAAGATTGTCACAAAGAAGAATTATAAGTAATTGTTGATAGTGGAATCTGTTACGGTAAAAGCATCAGTTTGCGTGAGGTTGGTATGAGGTAATATAATAGCAAATGAGTAATCCCCATTAATCGGGATCAGGGATATCAAATATCTTGCTGATGTAAATATTGCGATTTGGGATCAAGATGATAAGGACACAGGCAGCCTAGTGCCCAGGCGTCCCCTGCAAGCGCGTTTTGAAACGAGAGACGGGATAGCCTGGGGACTAGGCTGGGATACAGGGAATTTCTGGGTCAGCAATCAGATCCAATACGGGGAGCGAAAATCTGTGATCGGTCGAGAAAATTATCCCTTGTTACGATCCTGCTGTTGCCTCGCTTCAATCAACTAGTAAAAGACCATATATCTGATATATAATTCTCTTTACATGCTTCCCACAACAATGAACTTTTAAAACATTGCACTCCAGGTGTTATCCGTCCTATGAACTTTACTGATAACACTCTATACTAATCCATTAATAAAAATTGATCACAAAGATATTCGTACTTTTACTATCAGTGCACTATATACACCTATTTAAAAAAGGTTGTCACCGCTAAGAGCGATAGGCGATAGGTAATAGGTCATTCCAAGACCGCAAAGCACTATGAATTTCTTAATTAAGCCATCCTAAATCTTTCTTTACACTCTTCCATCAAATATTTGGCTATTCATATGTAAATCAATTAGAAATCAATAGTACTTTGCGGTCTTGGAATGACCTATTACCTATCGCCTATCGCTCTTAGCGGTGACAACCTTTTTTGAAATAGGTGTATTATTATTATATACATTATATATACTATATACATTAGCTGGTAAGCTGTCTTTCACGGTCATTACTTAATTAACTCACCATAAAATACCAAGTTGGAGAAAAGCTCTGCTATACTTGTATATCCTCATATTAGATATATACTCGTATATCTTCATATTAGATATGAAGGTCAATTGATGGTGAGTTAAAGGGGCCGGGTACTAGGATAAAAATGAATTAAGGCTGGTGCCTACTATAGTCAGCGCGCACCTCGTTCTGCGCATCTCCGATCCCGCGGGCGCTGCGCGCGATCTACGGGATTGTTTACAAAGAGTAATGGTTTCAACTCGTGGATTGTCATTTTGTCTCTTTTTAATCTGCGGGCTTTTCAAACTCCTAATGAGTTAACTCTTATGTGCTTCAACTGAGCGGTGTCATGAAAACGTTTGTGGTGAGAGGGCTAAAAAGACGCAAAAAAACCTGGCCGGTTCGTAAAAAAATCCATCGAGTGTGAGCCCGCATCAAAACGACAGCGCATCGATCAAAATAATTGTAGTGACAGACCAAAAGATGCCGCTCAATCAGCAAGTAATATATCCTGGAGAGAAGGAAGACGAATCGTTGAACTAGGATTCATTGCTGACCAGCTGAGAGAAGGATGTAGTGAGTGTGGAGAAGAACTTAGCTTGTATAATACGAATAGAAATTGTCAAGTTTTTAGCATTTAAGTTGTGGGTAAACGACGTCAATGACTCAACTCTATCGTTCTTATAAAATTTATATCAAAATTTATCTTTGACAATAAGCTTGAAATACCGATTTTTTGGGCAGAGGATAACTAATTATTTAACATTCATATTCAATTAGAATTAACCAATCTCCAATTTTCCTCAATTTTCATGCAAGAGAGCCGACGTACGGGGTTTGCGGTGATGTGGTTTTGCGTTATTTTTGATGCGGTTATTTGTTATTTTAACCTGCGGGTTTGCGATTTTTGGCTTCAGATTTTGTATGCGGTTTGCGGTTTGGGGGATTTTGACGATTTTTTATTACGTTTTTTTCTCTATTTTGTTTGCGGTTTTGCGGTTTCCATACCCCACCCCCAATCCCTCCCCCATGCAAATGTGCCGCGCCCCCATACTCAAAGCTTCAAGAAGCAATATCTGCAGTTTAAAGCCCTTGAATTCATAATGACCAGGAAAATACGGGATATAAAGCCCTACAAATAGAAAACCGACTCAATCATATAATAAATAAGGGTTTGCATTGAAATTCAAGACCAAGGGCCCTCGATCTTGAATTTCAATTCAAATCCGAGTCCGTACGTTTGAACTGATTTAAAAACCTCCATACTATATTCCATGTTTTTGAAAACTAAACCAAAATTTATGACTTTTTTCAGAAAAAATCCAGGTTAAATTTTATGTAAATTAGGATGTCTTCCCTTGAAATTCAAGATACCGTCAAATGGTTAATAATATGTTTATAAATATGTTTTTTAATTATAATTCATAACCATCTCAATGGCCAATAAGACTAATAACCGTCCAGTAGCTTGCTAGCGCTGTCGATAGTCTTTCGTGCCGAAGTGGTTGGAGTACGTTTTGATTCTGATCCAGTTTGGAGTTTAGAACGAAACCTTTGTAATTACAACTAGTGTAAATACTTTCAAGACTTCTAGAAGGTTCAAAGGTTTTTATTCACCAGAAAAAGATCGAGGTAATTACAATTAAACATAAAAAAGAAAGAAAAAGGTGGAAGGGTCATCTGCCATGGGTTAGCGATGCTATCAAGCGCAAGATGAGGAAAAGAGATCGCTGCTTCAAGAGGGCCAAACACACAAAGAAACCGCAGCACTGGTCAGCCTACAAGAAACTACGTAACGAGACCCTGACACACATTTAGAAATCACATGACACCTATGTTAATGATATCTTGGGTGGGATCACATCAGATGGTAGAGCGAGCTCATTCTCTATTAAGAAAGCCTGGTCCTACTTGAAGTCACTTAGATCTGAGTCGACTGGTGTTCCCCCCTTAGTATATAATAATAGAGTTTGTACATCGGACTCTTCCAAGGCGGAGGCTCTTCGTGAGCAATTTGACACTGCGTTTACCGATGAGGACTTGTCCTCTATACCTTCCCTTGGTGATTCTCCATACAGCAGTATGCCTGATATCCACATTTCCGTGCAGGGTGTGAGGAAACAACTAGAGAAAATAGCTGTAACCAAGGCATGTGGGCCAGATCGTATTCCCGCAAGGGTTCTTAAAGAAATTGCCTGTGAAATTGCTCCCATTCTAGCCAATATTTTCCAGCAGTCGCTCAATTCTGGCAAGTTACCATCTGCCTGGAAAGACGCAAATGTCTCGTGCATTTACAAAAAAGGTCAAAGATCAATCCCTGAGAACTACAGACCGATTTCCCTGACATCATTTGTGTGTAAAGTCCTTGAGCACATCATATGTAGTCAAGTCTGTGCTTTTTTCTCTTCGAACTCAACCATATCTATGTTTCAGCATGGGTTCCGTAAAGGACTTTCCTGTGAGACTCAGTTGATTACACTGGTACACGAGTGGTCAAGGGTATTAAACGAGCGTGGCCAAGTTGACGTTGTCTTTTTAGACTTCGCCAAAGCATTTGATTCAGTGCCACACCAGCGGTTGCTTGGCAAAGCTGACTACTATGGAATCCGAGGTAACTTACAGCTTTGGCTCAAAGATTTTCTCACCGAACGTCGTCAGCGTGTAGTTGTCAACGGCTCGTACTCCAACTGGTCTCCGGTCAAGTCTGGTGTACCACAGGGAACAGTCTTGGGTCCCATTTTATTTCTCATATACATAAACGATCTACCAGAAGTAATATCATCGTCCATCGAACTGTTTGCTGACGACACAGTCATCTACAAGAAAGTCGAAACACCTGAAGATCATCTTATCCTCCAGAAAGACCTTAAACTCCTCGAGGCCTGGGCTTCTCGCTGGCAGATGAGATTTGCGCCAACAAAGTGTCACACCTTGCGTATAACGTTAAAAAAATATTCATCTGAATTTACGTATAACTTATGTAATACCGCTATCGAAGGCGTTAGATTCCACAAGCACCTTGGGGTATACATAACGTGTACACTGAACTGGACCAAGCAATGTGAGGAAGTACAAAAGAAGGCAAATCGCGTGCTTGCCGTCCTACAACGCAACATTCACTCTACTCCGCGTGAAGTCAAAGAACGTGCCTATCAAGTCCTTGTACGCCCCATCACCGAGTATGCTTGTACAGCTTGGAGTCCTCATACCGCAAAGGGAATTGCAGCTGTAGAATCGGTTCAAAGACGTGCGGCCAGATTCGTGTATAATGACTATCAGAGATCTACAAGTGTGTCTTCCCTACTCGACGAGCCGTCACTGGCCATCACTGCAAGATCGAAGGAAAATGGTAGACCTCTTACTCTTTTACAAGATCCACTATAACTTAGTCAGTTTGCCTTTTCCTAGTGACATGACTCCTAATATTTCCTGTACCCGAAAGTCGCATAACAAGACATACAAGCTCTTGCGTGCAAATATTGATCCTTACAAGTACTCTTTCTTCGCCCGTTGCATACCTGTATGGAACAGTCTCCCGCCTGACGCTGTTAATTCTACAACACTGTCCCAGTTTAAGGCTTCTCTAAAAAGTACCACCATACTTACTACCAAAATTTAGACCTTGACCATCCATTGCTGTAATTAGCCAAGCTATTTGCAATTAAAATGATTAAAGATTAAAGATTAAAAATATCTGTCGATTTGTGGTTCACATTTTATACGCAGCTTCACAAAACTGGAGCTTGACTATCTCAAAAATATTTTAAAAGTAAATCCGAGTTTTTGAAGGAGTGGCCTCCTTGGAGTTCTTGGTGCCGAAAAGGTAATTATACGAAGAGCTCGTTTTTGTAAGATATGAATTGATAAAACGTTTGACTTATAATTACTTTCCCATGCTAATGCGCCATACGAGATGTACAAGTATAAAAAGATATAATAGAGATATATTAAAAGCTCAAGAGAAAGATAGTTGCTACACTTATATAAAATTCCGCGGATTGACTTGGCAATTTTCCTAAAAATAAAATCTCCTTAAGTTTTGAGCATCTTTGGGGATAATTTTGCTTAAATCGCCTAAAATCGCCTACGGGCAATGGGGGCGCTCGCCCCCCTCCCCCCCTAATAATTTTTCAACGGCAATTTTTGAATTTTTAAATTTAAAGTTTTAAATTTTAAATGAATACGATATTCAAATGTCGTATATATAACACACTGCTAGTGAATTTTGTGTAAATAGTGCATTGTTAATACAGTTCTAAGCTGACCATGTCGACGAACATTAGTTGAGACTGATGGAACTGTAAAATGGTATTCTCTTAGATATGCTGGGCTGTATTTAAACTCACATTCCAAAAGAATGATCGAAGGTCAGCGCTGGTTTCTGGGCTTTCGTCGCCATCTTCAACTCAAACAGACTCCAATAACAAATAACAGGATTAGTAAAAACCTATGAAATTACTTTAATATTTTCACTATTTACAACAGCGAAATGTAATTTTGTTGCGTACGTTGCTTTTGAATAATTTTCTAGACTTGATTGATGATAGTTTATACCTTCTATGGTGAGATCCGTATATCTTAGGGACCGGTCATTATTTATCGCATGGGGGGTGGAGGATTTTTTGGGGAATTAGTTCATTTTGTCGGGGAAAATGGGGAATCTGCACTCGTTCAATATCATACTGGAAGGTATGATCACAACCTGTAAACAATAACTCTTGTATCGAGCGAGCCGTCAATTCTTATCTGAAATACAGTCCGAGCGCTAGCGGCTCGCGCTTCGCGCTCGCAAGTAATATTCCATATCAACTACATAGTTGAAAAGTGCTACTTTTTTCGGGAAATCTAAAGATAGTACCTACGTACATTGCTATTGAAATACAACCGAGCTCTTGACGACTAACTACATCACGTTTCATTGCCCCCAAAAAGTTGAAAAAACTCAATTTTAATTTGTAAAAAAAATGACATATTTTTGCCAAGTGGTTCGCACTTTGTGCTCAATGTAGCTATATATAACACTGGCCCAAGAGAAACATCCCAAAACAACTCAGAAACAGTGGTTGAGACTCCTTTAATTTTCTACCGAAATTCGTGCCGAGTGGCTCGCGCTTTGCGCTTGCTATAGCTAAGTATTGTATTTCACTGAGTCGCAACAAAAATCCTCCACATCCTCCAGGCTCACGAACAAGGGGAGTCACGTGCACGCTAGGACCCTACGGATACGCCCATACTAAAGCATCACGTGATGCAAATTCACTTTTGTCTTTTGTTCGCTATCACAATGTGACTTGAAATCCCGAGAGCCCCCCCAATAATTTAGACCTCGCTACGGCCCTGCTGTGTTATGCGGGAAGAGATGCAGAACTTGTCTTAGCTGTCTGAATGTTCCAAAAATGTTTAGACCGAGTCGATGTGTTTGTTTGACCTTCTTGGCCGTTGGTGTGATATTGTTCTCCAAATGTTCCTTTGGATCGCACTTTCGGGGAGCCTCATTCAGTTGGAAGCCGTTTAACTCGAGCAGTGTCACGGACAAAAGGGTAACTACACAAACTCTTTGCTTGTGTGAATTTAGAAGATACACAAATTGCATAGCGTTCTTTTCAAATATTGTACAAGAACGTAGTGGTCAGTAGTGCTACCCAAGCTTAGCTTCGTGCAATCGGCACCAGATATTTTTTAAAAGCTTAAAGAATATAAAGATTTTGACTTGTGAGTGAGATGTTAAGCCTTATGGAAACATTTTAACGAACATTTAAGTTAATGAACAACTGAGAGAACAGACAACTTGTAATAATATCATTTTTATTCCAATCGAAAACCATTTTTATGTGATTAAAAAACCTAAATCGGTAAACCAATCTTTTTGAGTAATACTGAACTATCTCATATTACCAAGAACGGAAATTTACGTTTCCACGAAAATTAAAAATTAATACCTGTCTGCATTCAAATTGTCTTGGTTTAGCCCTGTTACCACCTGTGTTAAAATCATCGATTTATTTTGCTATTTCAATAATATTCAAAGATTAAAGTGTCTTCCTTATTCTAATAATTCATAGCGCAAAAAAGATGATAATAATTGCCGAGTCTTAAAGACTCACAATTCCGAGAATCTAACCGCGATGTTAAAATTCAGTTCCGAGAACCAACAAAACTAAACAGCACTGAGCCCACCAATGAGAGCGTAACGCTTTCCTTAGAGGAATACTAGGGAGTCGAAAAACAAAATTACAAACCTTTTATTTTCAGGCTATTTTTTCAATGTTTATGCAGGCATACAAAATACAAAACCAAACTGATTTACTTATCAAAGCACTAGCCTGATATAAAGTTTTTGCTTGTCCGACATTAAACTCGCTCGTCTCGCTAGTTAATTTTTGACAAATCGGATTTCAATTCGTGCACTCCCAGTAACGAGAGCATTTCGAAGTTCTGGCGAGTAAGAAAAGTCACGGTTGGTGGACAGATCCTAGCCTGTTCGATGACGTAATGCAGTCAAGAGCATGGCCTATTTTTAATAGATTTATCTCCTCCCTGGTTTATAGTTTGACAAGAACGACCAAGAACGATCGCGAGTTTCGAAAGGGAAAGCGCCCCAAAAAGTATTCAGTAACAGAAGTAGCAATAGCAGAAGCCCTTCCCAAACAACTTTTTTGATGAAAATGAATGAAATGGGATATCACGGCACATTTCGAAACGTTTCACTTTTCGGTACGCACTTTTGTTTCTTGGACAAAGCCGAGTAACCGCGAATTATTGCAGTTACCGAACCTGGACTCTTATCAAACTTATTAATAACACATGATTTGAAAGTACGATAAAAATCACTGGCGTAACGTAGATCTTTATATCGAATAAATTAAAGAATTTTCTTTGTTTGCATAAACTTAAACTTAGAATTTCTGAGCAAAAAATAATCTCTAACTTAGGAAATTCTGGTCAAATATGATAATTGACAGCTAGACGTTTAAGTAATGTAATAAAAGAACTCGACGGCGCGTTATATCGGGTCTTTATCCACCGATATATAACGTGCCATCTCGTTCTTTATAATACCCTACATATCGGCTCGATAACGTTTTTACACCTTTGTTAACTTGTCTTGAGTTATCTATCTAGACTAGCTCTCCATTTCAAGTTTCACAACTCATATAACAAGATCAGTTAGATACAAAAAACTGCAAGGTATACTTTGATCTTGGCTGTGATGCCGATAACTCTACGGTCCTAGAGTGATTGCTCGTCCTAGGTCACCCGAACTACCGCAGTGGCCCCAACATTAGCGTGTGACTGTCCTATTTCTAGTTGGCGAAGTATCTCTAGTTTTTCTGTTTACATGACCAAAACATACTCCTAGTGCTAGGATATTCCTAGTACCCGAACAGAATGCAGTAAATGTATAGCAGGTAGGATGATTCGCTTGCTAGGATGATCCTAGTGCCATGTAAACACCCCTAAGACAAGAAAAGCTAGTGACATTGTTCCCCAGAAATGGACTTACCGAACGGCATGACTGCATGAACCACATAATTTAAAAACAATGCCTCCAAATATGACACCAGTTAAGGTTGGTGCCTACTAATGGGAAGGTAATTTTTTTGGCCAAAAACCACATGGGTATTAAAGAACCCATCATAGGGAGCTAGAATCCAAGGAAAAAATTGGGGGTCACCGTGCATATTAATGAGTTACACGCCATCAAATGTTGCAAAATCTGCCTATTCTAGAGGCCCAAAGAAAAAATCATAAATACCCCATATTTTGAAAAAAATGTCAAGCCTTTTTTTACTAAAACGTTTACAACACAATTCTCTTACTTGTCAATGCCATACGAAATATGAAAAACCAGAATAACAATTTTTTTCAATGACTTTTTACTAGTTTTAGACTTGTTTTTGTTCATGACCGCCAAATGAAAAGTCCAATTTTTGCAATCAAGTTTCAATTTTAAATTCATAAAAGTATTTTAAAAAATTAGGTTTATCTCCACTTTACAATTTACAGAAATAAAAAATAGGGGTATCCGTGCGATTTAGAAAGTTATTTGCCGATAAACGCGTGAAAACTGATCAGAATTCGCGAAAATGATCAAAAATTCCCTAGCCCTCCCCGGAAAGTAGAGCGAATTACAATGCTTTGTGGGAAATTTTCAAGATGGCGGCGAAAACAGATCGTTTCTGATAGAAATGATAGTCAAAACAGGCGTTGTAACTCGGGTTCTATTTATCAACTGTGAATTTCATTCAAACACAGGAGAGGGTAAATGGTTGTCCTTTAATTCTGTAAGTTTATTTTTTCAAAAAGTGGTAAAAAGGCCTTGCTTTTACCGATTGCTTTACCGACAAAAATTCAGTGTTTTTGCATGCGCAGAAAGCAGTGCGCGCGGACAATAGTAGGCACCAACCTTAATATGTGATATTTATATAATGATCTGAAACAACTATCCTCGTAGCATTTTTTAGAAAATAATATTTTTTCTTCAAACTTTTAGGTAATCATTTCATTTCGCATAGCATGGCGAAGGTCGTTCAATAGCGACACTTACTGTCGTCAGTCTACAATAAATACAGGCAAACTCATTGGTCCATCTGGATCAAACCTTGATTGCCGTCAAGGGTGTTCTGGCTCCATTACATCTTTGGATTTTAAGTGTACTGATTTCAGCCTGCAAGAGGACTGGTCAGCGGGTGGACGAGATGTGACATATACTTTTCCTAATGTTAACCCGCCTCTTTACCAAGCGAGGTATATATCATCTGTTAAAACAATAGCTAATTCAAACTTATTGCAGTTAAACCGTCCTGTTACGTTAACAAATTGAAGATAGTTTTCCATTGTCAGTACTCTTATTAATCATGGATGACGTCAAAAAATGTTCAAAACTAAAGTGGGACCACGAGCGCAGCGAGTGGTTTCACTGCTCAGTTTTGGACATTTTTTGACGTCATCCATGATTAATAAGAGTACTGACAATGGAAAACTATCTTCAATTTGTTTTTTACAACATTATCTTAGATCTTTTCCGTCCAAATCTGTTTGAAAAACTGTCCCAAACGTATTTTGGTAAGGACGAGCGTGACATGTTGGCGTCAGCTGTTGTCAGTACTCTTATTAACAATGGCTCTCGGCCAATCAGATTGCAAGATTTTAGTCAAATGTTGTAAAAAATAACGTACACAAGGTGACTGGAAGCTATTGAGATTTCATTGTACTGCACTGCGCATTCACTAAAGTCGATCGCGGTTTGTTTTAATGACCAATTATCAAAATAGAATATTCATTCGTATCTTCTCTGGTTGATTTGGTGCGTACCGTGTTTATGCCAGGGAAAACGTTCAAAATCATATAAAATAGTACCAAACCATTGCCTGTCCCTCTTTGCTGTGATATAATGGACTTACTTAAACAGAGATTTTTTTACGTTTTATTCTTCGGTATCAACTTCTCTTTTTCAGCTTTTCAGGCGGTGCTTGGATTGGATTGGCTACCGGAGGTGGCTATTGGGAAGTCAGAATGTACGTAAATCTAACAAAACGTAACGATACGGGACGCATCAACACGTCACCGGTCACAACTATGTCACCAATAGTAAGACTACAACATGGATGTAACCACACTTTAGTCATTCCAGGTAGGTATGGCCTGGTATAGCGTCACAAATATAATCAGTGACTGTGCCCCTCCCCTAGTAACAAATATGTCACCAATAGTAAAGGTAAACCGGTATTCGTGGTCAGATGCTGGTACTTTCAATTTAAGGAAATAGGTACTAGTTTCAGGGATAAAAATAGTCGAACCGTATTCAAATTTTGCCGGTACCTTTTAGGGAATAAAATTTAAATTCTCTACGATCATCACGGATGAAAATATGAGGGATTTTCTCCTTGGACCGTTATTACCATCATCGCAGTCACCATTTTTACCACTTCTGTTATCTCTTCTCATACCAATGTTATTCGACTTTATTATTCACAGTAAACGATGCTGACAAAGATGACATCAGATGTCGATGGGCAGAATCAAGCAAATATGAATGTGGAGGCGTGTGCAAAACATTTCCAGGAGCTATACTAGATCAGGTAGTCGAGCAAAAATCAAGGTGAAATATCTTTATTTAAAAAACAGTAAACAATTTTGTGTTGTTTTCAGCGAAAGTGTGAGATCTCTTACTCAGCTACGTGGTATACAGGGTGGTACGGTGTTGCGATCATGGTAGAAGATTTCCAATCACGCTCTGCAACAAAACCGTTGAGTGCCATTCCTCTGCAGTTCTTAGTTCAGGTCTTCCCCTCGAACGAGAATTGTACAAATAAACCCGAGTTTACCAGCAACACCAGAGTTGAAGGATCGTGTATTGGTGTTCCCCATGGCTCAACGTTTAAAGAACCATTTATTGCAAAAGCACATGGTTCTGGAAACAGGTACAGTTTTTCATTATACTTTTAATAATAACATTTCATAATAACTGTTAACCTGCCGTGAATACGGTGCGCGATGTGAAGCTATACATTTAATTCTTTTGCTGTTTTCGAATAATACCCAGGCTACACTTCTGATCTGCAATTTGAGTACATTTAAGTTCACAGCAAGCGAAGAGACCCCCCACCCCCATCCCTCTCAGAAAAAAAAGGAAATGCAGAAACGAGATAAAACAGGAAGTGGCTGGGTGGGAGGGGGAGGTGTCATAACGAGCAACAATCACATCATATAGCTAATATAATTATCACTTACTGTAGAATTGTAGAAATAAAGACCATAAGTCCCTCAGGTTTGACCAAGTCTTCACTGGCTCAGTACTCTGCAAGTGAATGGTATGTTAATATTACATGGACACCAAGCCCTGCTCAGATCGATCCAGTAATATTCTGCTACACGGCAATTGATTTGAGAGGGTAAGTACTGTAGTTTTCTGTGAGGCCCACAGGGTCTCCATATTTTCATAAAAACAGTTTTTTTTAAACAGCAAGTGATAACATGACGAATATGCGCGAACCGCTGGACAGAAGTGGCCTCAATTACGGTTTTAACCTGGCTAAGGGCTACCTCTCTCATAAAGAGAGTCGTATATAGTCTCCCCAAAGGTTTTTTGGTGCATTACAGTCGAGTGCAGAAGTACGAACAGCTAGAAATTATCCTTTCAAAATTATCCATTTGTCCAACAAAATAGAAATTGGAGACATGCGCAGATGTTATCACTTGCTGCTGTTTTTTTATAGAAGACGCATGTAATGCTAATGAGTAGAATAACACTGTTTGTACGAGTATTAGGGGGTGGTGACATGGCATTAGGATCATCCTAGCACTGGGATCATCCTAGCAGGAGAATCATCCTACCTGCAATACATTTACTACATTCTGTTTACATGGAAATTTGTGTCTTCACTTCGGGTACTAGGATCATCTTCAGTACTAAACAGAATCAGTATTTAAATATATAGCAAGTAGGATGGTTCGCCTGCTAGGATGATCCTAGTGTCATATAAACACCCCCTTATAAGTAAAGTAGATTTCGCACGGCATACGAATTTCGGAGATTTTCATAAGACAACACGACACTATGCTTACGGCACCGTAAGGGTCGGACGTGACGTGATAATAATATTCAGTTTAAGTAAGAGTTTGCAACTCATTAATGCTCTACAGATTATCGTCGCCTCAAAGTTGTCTAACTTTTTTAGCCGGAGGTAAGTGTTAGTTGTTGTCAAAATTTGTGAGTTTTATGGAATTCTCATGGAATTTTTACCATATTTTCTGAATCCATAGTGGAACCACCATATATGGTAAATGGTTCCCAGACTCCCACCGGTTTGATTTATCCCAGCCATGACAAATGGAGCATCAAGTTTGACAAAGAAGTAAGTTTTTCAAATCCGGATCACTCCGCATACTTACCCTAATTTTTTTCGCTGCCATAAATCCATACAGCCTCGTCTGTCATTTCCATATCATCACTAATTTTATCAGTTATTGATAAACTTTTACGTGATGTATTTTGTGGTGATAATATTCTTATAATGTAGTTAATATTAAAAGGTGGTCGGTATTTTACTGTTATCAACAAAGTATTCATTACCATTATCATTATCATAATCCTTCTTCATATACGTATACTTGTTTGCCTGTAACCTTATCGATCTTGATTGTCTTTGCATATCTTCGTGTTCTGCACAAAAAGGTACCTCATTAAGGCCAGACCTAAGTTCCTGAAAGCCCCATCATTTATTTTAATTCTGGATAATTGGGCTTTCGAATTCTGGAACCACACAACGCTACAAGTTTGAGAACGTCAATATAAAACAATCACAAAGACGGAAGCCGCAAGTCAACACCATTTCTTTGTTAATCGTTGCAACGTTTCAGAGGAGTAGAAGAAGAGAAGTTGCTCCCGGGGCGTGTTTGAGGGCATTTTGCACAACCAGTACACACGAGGAAACAATTTCAATTTCCACCCGATTCTGCTTCCGATGATTAAAGTGTGACTCTGAAGGACGCCCCGGGAGCGAAATCCTTCCGGAGTGTAACGACCTTAACACTTGCTGGGATCATCGAACACATGGTACGAGTCTGGTGTTGTGTGCAAGAAAACTTAGTTGCATTGTGTGTTTGGACGTATGTGATAATGATGACCATTTAGGTCTAATATATTCTTGTTCTTATGATAGTTTGTGCGCCCTCAAAGACGTCGATATATCAGGATCTATCACGCTAGTGGACGCGAGGTTCATCGAGTTGATGTATCTACGTCACACGACTTAATTTACCCGGCAGGCAGTTTGGGAAGAACGCTGGAGTACAAACCATCCTTTGAATTAATCGAAAAACAAATCTATTATATTGTACTTGATCCAGGTAAGCATATACAACATCGTTAACAATATTCACAATTAAGGTGGCTGCCTACTATTGGAAAAAATAATGAAAAATCATTTAAACCAAAATTTTCTGGAGCGAAATTTAATGCTGATCACAAATACGAAAAGAAAAAGGGGGTCCCGCACTCGTTTTCGAGATAATCAGCATTGAATGAATGCCTATCTCCCAATTTTTGAAGAATTTTTGAAAATCGTTCAACCGGAAGTGAATAGAAAAGAAATATACAATTCACGAAATAACAGTTCTACAACTACTACAATTGCACAAATATTAGATTATGTCGTATTATTCGTAATGGTATGGATAATTTTTATGTGACAGCGACGTATTTTTCTAATCATATTGCTTGTTAAAATCATTGAGAACTATTTTAAAACTAAATTTTGTCAACACACTTTGGTTTCCAAGCCTTAGTGGCTATTCGCTAGAAACTCCGCGCGCTATCACGTCCTGCGCACGAACGTGCGCAGTGGGCTAAAATTTCTATGGTAGCCAGTCACCTTAAAGAGGCTGGAAAGGGTTCCCATAAATGAGTGCATACTCATAAAATTAAAAACGCCTAAGATTTCTATATCGCCAAAAAGGTAACGAAAACCACAACATGGCTTTGGCATCTATTCAAATATTGAATAGATTCGACTTCCATCCACTATAAATACGAAAATTTGTCAAAAAAGTGATTTTGTCTTGTTCAGTCATTTCGTATTTCGTCATCAAGTTAGCACGCGCTCAAGAACCATTTCCAGCCTCCTTAACTCGATTCCAATTATTTAATTCGATTACTGGATTTCATTTTACGTTATTCTCAATCTCGATGGAATTTTTATCAACTAAATGATAAGTTTTCAAAAGAATATTTTCATAGTTGATAGTACATGGTTGTTTTGACCACCTTTTGAGGCATATAATAAGATTCAACAACTGTTTGAAACCCAATGCGTACTAATGATCCCAAATGCTTTTTGATTTATGCAACTGATTCATTGTCTGAATGAAAAACAATAAATAGCTTGCTATATATATAATTTTCCATTAGTTGAGATAAAAGTTTTCTTTGACAGGAATTGCACAAGGAACAAAGTTTTGTGGTCCTGAATCTCCACCGATGAGAGACGCCAATTTCTGGAGAGTGAAAATAAGTAAGTGTTGGCGTGTACTACGTTCAGGCAGTCAGTACAGAGTTAATGAAGACCCTATTCCTCTGCTATATCACTAGGAATGGAACATAGAAATAAACAATTCTTTCCAAAGCTTTTTGATTCAAACTTCTTGTCACTAAATTCCAGCGGATGTTACCCCTCCTAAGGTGACATTCATCCTGGCCCCAGCATTAACTAACGACACTACTACAATCACATGGAGCATAGACGAACCTGCCACAACACTGTGTAGTATAACTACTCCAGTTAAGACATTTATACAAGCATGTAATGATTCATATACTGGCACATCACTTATTGAAGGGTTTTACAGAACTGCCATCACAGCAACGGATCTTGTAGGCAACATTGCTTTACCAGTTTCTCATGTATACCAAAAGGTATTACAAACGAGTGTTTATTAGAATATCTTTCTGACAGCTTAATTTTCATTCTCAGATCTCAAACCTCCAGAGCCGTACTTGACATCAAAACCCTTGTCCTCCTCCAAAGAAACCTCTTTTCAGTTCAAATTTGGCTGCCGAAACGACAATCCCTGTATTTATGAATGTTCGGTGGCACCAGAGTATGGTATTCCTGTGTATACTCGTTGCTATGAGACTGGATATAGTGTAACGAACCTCAAGAATAATATATCGTATGTATTTTGGCTGAAGGCACAAGACAAGTTTGGAAACAAGGCTCCAGTATTGAAGTACAAGTGGAGAATCGGTACGTAGATTAATATATACTTCACAGCTTCAGCTTCACAGCTAATTTTTTGCGTGTAACAAGGTAAAAACTCAAACTGTCCGTCTTAGAGTATAAGGTAAAAAAGGTGAAGAACCATATTTTACGTCGATAACTCGTGCCAGTCGTTCGACGGATAGATAACCCGATGTCGACGGTGCGCTCATTTTACTCCGTCTCTCCATCAGTGCTTCGCCCGTTTTTAAGTATATTTAAAGTTCATAAAGCTACACAGAAAGAAAGAAGTCGAAACAAGGATGCGAGATCACTGGTAATCGAACTCAGACCTCTCGCACCGATGAACGCACACTAACCAACTTCCTTGCTCTCAAGACCAACTTTACCATCCTTGCTACCAAGAGTATATCTTTAATTGAATGTTGAAAGGTCAAAGAGCAAGTCGCAGGCAAAAACTGACGTGAAATACTAAAGCAATTTCTTCCTTTCTTCTAGATACCGAGCCCCCCAAAATTCTCAACGCGGGTCCACTTGATGTAAACTGTCGAAGCAACATGAGCCCATCAGTCATCGGTAAACCACTAGTCACTGACAACGAAGATCCTGTACCGGTACTAACGTTTAACGACTTAAACTTAAACCAAGGTTGTAATATACAACGAGTATGGACTGCAACTGATCGTGCGGGTAACATTGCTAAAGTTACGCAGATAATCAGTATTCGCGCTCTTTCACCGCCTGTCATTAACTATAAAGACAACATTGTAGTGGCTTGTCAAACCTTAAATATGATGAACGCTGAGATAAGGAAGACGGTTAACACCACTCACCCGTGTGATATACCAACTAACCTTACTTACCATGACTCGCTAGCAGCAATTCAATGTAGTTCTACTTTTACCAGAACGTGGACAGCTACAGATGCCTGTGGCGCTATCAAAACCTCCACACAAACCATCAGGGTACTGGATCTACAACTTCCTGATTACCCTAAAGTAGCCCAAGTCAATGTGGACTTAAACCAGGATCTTCAGTGGCCTCAATATCCAGGTGCAGTCAAGTATAAAGTATTTATATGGAAAAACTCCGATACCAAACCAGTCGTACCGACAAGCACGACGTCGTCTAGGAATTTTTCTCCCGCGCAGCCGTTCCCACATGGAACGAAGATGCTATGGCAAGTTGAGTACATCCTTACTTCCGGTCAAATCATCCCAGGTCCTGTCTGGGGATTCACGACCAAGCATTATCCAGACTTTAAGGTCGACACCGTAACGTTACCACCACATGGTTTTTCTGGTCAGACTTTATCAGTCTCTTGGAGTGTTCGTAATATTGGAGGAATCGGTAATACTGCAGTAAGCTGGCGGGATCTAGTTTTTCTAGGTCGAACCACATCGTTTGCCCAGTCACGATGGATGAAGACGGTGTCCCAAACACGACTGTTGGACCCTAACGACGCGTATGTTGCTCGTGCTGATATCCAGTTGAAGGACGACGATGTTGGCAATTTTTACGTCTTTGTTCAAGCCGACGCATTTCGCAGTGTAAGTTATTAGGGTAGCGCACCGCTATCTCATTCTACCAGGGGAGGCCAAAAACGCTCAAGATGTTGGGCTGGGTTCAAAGTTACCCGAAAATAATTGACTATGAAAAAAATGATCCAAGGAAAGTGTGGTCGAGATATCAGAGTCTTTAAGAGTTTATTCCTGTTGATTGCTGTGGAATTGCCATACCGCAACCGAACCTCTCACATAAGCTAAGCGACAACCATATATGACCACCAAAAACGTCTATATTGCTAATGGCTTACTCGGTCACACCTAGGTAAACCTCGTGCCTCTCATGGCTCTAAAAGAATACCAAGACAAAAGAATGCTGCCTAATTATCCTTTGCATTAATTTAGTTTGGCTTATTAGTGAAGTATGGCGTTTAACGCAGGCCTTACTCTCTAAACTAACTTTTGTGTTTTCTTTTGTGTAGATTCGAGACATCGACTTTTCGAATAACCTTAAAGTAAGCTCCAGTTCAGTTAAGGTGTCACTAACCCCGCCGCCAAATCTGAAGGTCACTTCAATCGTCACACCAGCAAGTACCTTCTCAGGTTTGTAACACGATACAAAAATCCTACCATACTGAAATTTGTTGCAGTACGTACAACATATAAGAATGCGTTCACACGGGTGATTTTGACCCAGTCTGAGTTCGCCACCGACACAGGACGAGTACCGGTAGAACATCTCATATACTAAACGTAAATGAATTCTTGTCCCGGTCTCCATGGAAACGTCTCACCCAGCCCGGGATGAACTTTACCGATATAAACACACCCTTCATTTCTATTCCTAGGTCAAACCATATCCGTCAAGTGGACAGTTTCTAATCAAGGAGTAGGAATCACTGGAAGGCAGACGTGGATTGATCAACTGTTCTTCTCAAAAGACAACCAATTAGGTATTTTCTATTTGTTGTGAATTTAATTCAACTGCAAATATTGACAACAGGTACCATTTTTCTAACCCCTCTATACATAGTCCTCTATAGTAGAAGGGAATGTCCCATAGTGCAGTGAAACAAATAAAACACGTTTACCATGCGTTCTGGCATGGATATCGATATCGCAATACCGCGGTCGCAACAACCTTGTACAAACATTTTTCAGCTAGATTCTATCGGCCCAAGTCGTACACTATATAAGTTAATAGGCCTTTTGCTCCAACCAGTTATACATGGTATAAGATACGATCATATCCTCTATCAGTGCTGGAGAGCAAAATACACACGGGGACATCTGAAACAAAGACAAGCTAGATCATTGCAAGTATGACTGGTTGGGATCCTTTAAGTTTTGGAAGCTGTCGCATTCTTTTGCCATGGTATAGCGGATTTGTGCACGTGTACTAATTTACCGGTTGATGAAAAAGACATGTTGTAAAGAATTTGTCCGTGATTTTCGAAATTTGGCTAGGAGTGGAACCGAATCAGATTGGAGTTGTAGGAAAGTCCAATAAAGTTTTAAGTTTGAGGGGGGAAATAGAGAAAAGGACGGTTCCCTGAATAACTTTTTGAACACCAAATATTACCTTTTCAGACAAAGATGACACAAGGCTAGGCTCTAAATTTCACACTGGCTTACTGACAGTCAACCAGGCCTACACAGAGACAATAACAGTCAAAATCCCTCACGCGATCTTTGGAGATTTCTTCATCATGGTCATGACAGACGCGTCCAACAATGTCTACGAGGATGTTGGAGAAGGTGACAATGTACTTGCATCACAGGTAATTTAAGTCAATGAATATCTTTCTTTTTACGACAAGTTGATGAATTAGTAGCATGGCTGATCTTGTATCTCTTTGTTGGTGCAAGTTTATATCAAAACTAACTGTCCACTTATTTAATGATAAACGCTTTTGGCCTAGCGTCTTTTTCACTACCTTCTTCTTATCACCCATTACAGCGGCGGGAGATTTGAAAAGGGCTTGAAAACAAAAGAAACTTATTTGAGCGCGAAGTTTGAATAAATTTGTGGTGAAGTCTATCCGACCATGAAGCGTTCGTGATCTGTTCGGAGTGGTTAAAAACATACCGTGGGGGGTGGGCAGATATCATGTGTTATTTGTAAAAAGCTAACTGTTGATATCTATTGCCCGAGTTCCTCTCTACTGAAAGCCGGGCGTAAATTTCACGTACTTCCAAAGGGCCTGAAATCAGCAAGTCTGAAATGATTTGTAAAGTAAGGTGAAATTCATTGAATGACGGGCTTCATTTAGCGGATAATTGTTGACATCTATTCTATTCGAGTTTCTCTCTAAAACCGGCATAAATTTCACCTCACACTCGTGTTTTAAAGGGTGAAATCAGTGGATCTCTAAAAGGGAAGCCAATAAAGTGTTCTTCTGTAGTCATTTGGAATCTTAAAACACGAAAGAAGTCTTTTTAGTTCTCACTCACTACAAAGTATAACAGGCGTTGTCAAGAACACAAAGAGTGAAAAAAACTTTTGAACACTTTGATTTTTATCTTCTGTAGTCATTTGGAATCTTAAAACACGAAAGGAGTCTTTTTAGTTATCACTCACTACAAAGTATAACAGGCGTTGTCAAGAACACAAAGAGTAAACAAAACTTTTAAACACTTTGATTTTTATCTTCTGTAGTCATTTGGAATCATAAAACACGAAAGGAGTCTTTTTAGTTCTCACTCACTACAAAGTATAACAGGCGTTGTCAAGAACACAAAGAGTAAACAAAACCTTTGAACGCTTTGATTTTTATCTTCTGTAGTCATTTGGAATCATAAAACACGAAAGGAGTCTTTTTGGTTCTCACTCACTACAAAGTATAACAGGCGTTGTCAAGAACACAAAGAGTAAACAAAACAGTAGAGTATAAATTACCCCAGGGGGACCCCCGCCGGTAATTTTCAACCACTCGAAGATTGATCGAACCTTATCGACCGATACACGAAATCTCTCGAGTAAGGATCGGCTTTTGAAAGTTAATTTATTCAAAATCGCACCAGTGAATTCAAACAATAGCAGTTTTATTCCTCAGTGGCGGTATGCGAAATTCAATCAACGCCTCAAGATGGACACTAAACAATAGGGCAATCTTTGATACGCAAAAATGCAATCTGCCTAGATTATTTGAATAACCTGTTGGTTGTGTATATTTCTTTATAACTAATCTATCTTTTGACGACTAAAGAGTGTGTATGTGCGTGTGGGCAAATAACTTAACAAAGATTGTGGCATTGATAATTTCATAAACAAATCCGTTTGCGCAATAACTTTCAAAGTCAATCTTCTGTACTAGATATACCATTCCATCTGGACAGAAAAGTAAATGTCTTTTTGATTTGCTTTGAAGCCACCTTTAAAAGTTGTCCTAACTCCGCCACCAGATCTAGTGGTCAGCAGTTTAACCACACAGTCGTTCGGGTTCTTTTCTGGACGAACAGCAACAATACTTTATCGTGTAACGAATGAGGGAACGGGAACACCATTTCACAACTGGTGGAGCGACCAAGTGGTAATTCAGATGAACATTTTCTAAAGATACATCATTGTTGTCGAAGTCGGGAATTGGGCTTCAGAAAATGTGCGATTTGGCTGCATTGGTCTATATACGTTTTCCAAGTATGGGACACAATTGACCTATTAGACAAAAAACAAAAGACTCCACGTAAAAACAATACAACGTAGCTAACAAAGAATATATATCCGTTCCGGTACAAGTACTGAGACCCCTTTTTTTCCTTCTTTCAAAGAAAGAAAAAGTTCGCCGTTATAATTAACGACCACATTTTCTACTTTTTTGTAGTTCATCACAAACCTCAAAACAAAGTCTAAAACCATAATCTCGACTCCAGCATTTTCTGGAGTTCTTCCTGCAGGAAGCTTCTACGATAGGCAGATAATGTTCTTTGTTGCTCCAAAGTATAAAACCGGTGACTACACATTGTCAATACATACAGATGTCTATAACCAAGTCTTTGAGTATTTATACAAAAATAATAACGTCAAAGAAAAGAAGATCGCGATTGTCCAGACACTACCAGACTTGGTTGTACAAAATGTAAACGCTTATGTAACAACTGATCCAGAAATAACCTTCATCTACCTAAACTTTACTGTACGCAATCGTGGCGAAGGAAAAAGTTATGGAGCACCTTGGGTGGATACAATATTTTTATCCTCATCTGACACCTTCTCTTTAAGAGAAGCGCGAAACCTTGGTCAGGTTAATAGAATGAGTGATTTGCTCCCAGACGCAGCATATGAGGTCACCTCTGCAAAATTTAAAGTCCCAAGAGAACATTTTGGTCTTGGTTTCGTGTTTGTTGTGACGGACTTTTACTTGGCAGTTCTCGAAGAAAGTAAAGCGAATAACAATGGACATAGTAAAAAAATATTCATACCAAGAATGGAACCTGACCTTGTAGTGCAAAATTTTGCCATCCGTGGCATATCGTATGCGTACGCTGGATCAACTTTAAACGTCGCGTGGACAGTACAAAATCAGGGCAACGCAGGCACCTTGGAAAACTCGTGGAATGACCAGTTGTTTTTGTCAAGGTCAAGCTCGTTGCATAGTGCTGTAAAGCTTAGTGAGGTTTCTGTCAGACCACGTGTTCTTCCTGGTCGAGTATACAATGTTACAACTTCTGTTCGCTTACCAGACAACGCCTATGGAGAATTCTTCCTGGTACTAAACATCAACGGGTATAAAACACTAAAAGAGGCCGATTATACAAGTAATTCTGCCTCAAGGCGACTAACTGTGAGAGCAAGACCTCTTTCTAATCTTCAGGTACTTACTGTTACTTATAAGTTTGAGTTGTCAACAAGAATTCTCTTTGTCCGATGGACGGTCAAAAATGTTGGACACTCTATGAGTGGGACGATTATCTGGACAGACAGCGTTTTCCTATCTGGAACCGCTTCTGGTGTTGATGGTGTTTATAGTTTAGGGTCAAAAGATATCTCCGCAAAGCTTTCCACTCAGCAAGACTACACTACAACCACGTCGGTAACTGTACCTCGAGGTATTTCTGGTACATTTTACGTTCATGTTCATGTAAATTCAAGACGTGATCTACATGAAAGTGTTCCAGACCAGGACAATAAAAGACATGTAATTCAACCACTTGTTATCGAAGAGACACCATCTCCACTTCTGCAGATCGAAACGAAAACAAAGACTTCCCTAAACATTACGTGTGGCGAGACGTTAGCGTTGACGTACGAAGTTCGCAACAGAGCAAATGTCGACGCTGATGTTGATTCTTGGACTGATGAAGTTTATTCCTTCAACAAGGCTGACAGTGACCTACAAGAAGTGAAGAGTTATGGCTCACGTCTTGCGTCAAAGGTCCACATCGGCGGTTTACGTGTCAACGAAACGTATCTTTTTAGTGTTAACATAACGATCAAATGCTTCCTTGGAACACCAGCAATATATTTTTATATATTTTCTGATGTCCATAACCGAACGGGTTCAAAAATCCCTGAGAAACGGTACTCCCAAAGTGCTACCGTCTTTGCTGGTCCCTTACCGGACCTTCAAGGTAGTTTTGTCAACTCTTCCTTGCAATCTCAGGGAGGAAGACCTTATACAGTTTCTATCAACTTGACTAATACTGGTAATGGATCCACTAGAGGGTACTGGTTCAACGCTATCTACTTGAGTCAGCACGTTATTCGTGATCCGTTTGATCGTAAACTGATTTCTCGTCGTATAAATATGCCACTCGCAGCCAAGTCATCTGCTGTGGTAGACGTTGACATCTTCATTCCCTATGACATCGTGAGCAGTGATTATTACCTGCTATTAGAGGTGGACAGTGGTAATCTTGTAAACGAAGCCAGTGAAGACAACAACATAGCCTACGTTTTGATACACATTCAAGAAACTATTAGAACTGATTTGCTTGTGTCGTCTGTTTCTACTGCTTCTACCACAGCTACTTTAGGATCAGGTAAGCGATGTTTAGTTCTTTCCACAACGGTGACATCATGTGTAGTTTGTGTAAAATGTGGAATGCATTAATACGCATTCCAAAAATCATAAGTGTCAAGGCCCGCACAAATTCTCCCAAAAATGTTGGCCAACAACTCCCGACATTATTTCCTCCAACATGTTGCATCATGCGATTGAAAATCCTCAATGAATATTTACTAAAGCGTAATGGCAGATTCGTTTGAACAGGCGACCAATGATAGTTTTGAATCGATAATGGAATTATTCTGATATCGATTTTAATCTTACGCAGAAATCCAAGTCGACTGGACCATCAGGAACAACGGCACCCAGTCTGCCTCAGGTTACAAATGCGATTCTGTGTATCTCTCAGAGGACGAAACATGGCAAATAAAGGACAGAGAAATCGATCAACCAAAGTGTGGATTTGTCTCATTACTTCCGTACAACAATGGAAATAACAAGGACACCGCTTTCTCTTTAAAAAGACCCTTGCCACTTGTTCAACAGGGACAATATCGGGGACTTGTAAAAAGCCGTAGTAACATACGAGATCCTATTCCGGGAAACAACATAAAAGCAGGCCCAAAGAACATCAACGTTACGTTTCCAACTCTAAATATTGGAAGTTGTCTTAAAGCGGATAAAGGAACATCTGTGTATATTATCAACGATGTTCCCTCTGAAACGACATTGATTGTAACTGCACGTATTAACGTAGTGAGCTCAATCCAAGACTTGTACTTGAGACATAACGAACCAGCATCTTCTTATTTTTACGATGCGAGCTCCAAATTCCCAACTTCTTCCAACCAGGACGCTGTAGTGACATCAACAAAGAAAGGACGTTATTATGTATTGCTTGAACGAAGTGATCTTTCTCCAGAACCTGGGGTTAAGTCGAACGTTTGTGCAAAATTGGCAAAGTTTGAAATATCACGAATTTTTCCTTCAACTTTTGCAGCTCTTGGAAACGTCACCCTCAGAGTGGAAGGAACGCTGTTTGGTTGGAGCTTGCAGGTCTCTCTGTTAACTAAAGACAAAAATTCGTCCACGGAAATCAAGGCAAAGAGAGTTTATCGATTTAGCTCAACATTACTGTACGTGACCTTCAGCCTTCAAGGTTTATCGGTTGGAACAAAGTTTGACTTTAAGATAACAGACCAATCAAGAGGCGTTGAGGCGATGATGAACGATTCATTGACAATTAAAGAAGGGATACCTGGAAAGTTATCGATTACTGTGCAGAGACCCAGGGCAATACGGCTCACTGACACAGGTGACATCATCGCAAGCTATCAAAATATCGGCGATACAGACCTCCAAAGTCCTGTCATCATGTTTAGTGCTACAAAGATGACACTGGTCCGGTATGTCCAAGATGGCAGACAGCCAAGCTTTTATGACCAACTAATAACTGTAATTGCCCAGCCCTTGGAAGGTCCTGGTGGAATTATACCACCAAAATCCTCAGGCAGGTTAATATTTCAGACAAGTCACCTACAAGGGGGAGGAACTGGTAGGTCTAAACTCAATATCGTCTCTTTGCTTGATAATGATGAACCACATATCTTTATGGAAAGCAAAGACGAACTCAGGCCTAGCCACGTGTCCAAACGAATGTGGGAGCCTGTGTGGAAGAATTTCCTCCATTCCGTTGGAAGTACCCAAAAGTCTTTGAATCAACGGCTTTCTAGTATGGCTACGTTAATGAGTATCAATGGGCACAAAGTGAGTCTAGTAAAAGACCTTGTGGATTTCCAACTAAAATTAGCTGACGGTGCTTTAAGTGGTAAGTTCAGTATTTGCACATTCGTATGCTAAATACCAAAAGTGGCAGAAATTGTAATAGGAAAGGAAAGTAAATCATGTCAATTTACTCTTGTCTGACATTATACTCTACAATACCCTATTGTGCGTTGATTCTGTGTAACTTTCATACTTTTTATCTAAAGGGCGTAGGTTACTAGACACAATTGATCTTGATGATCAAAGTAACTCAAACTTGCTGATTCTGCAGCTAGAGCGCGTATACAATCCATTGTTAACCACACGACGTGAAAAAGGAATTTTTGGGTTCGGCTGGATTGCTCCATGGTGGTGAGTAGTATACCCTCCCTCCCTCATACAAACAATCGTCGCGGTCTCACCAGAACATCTAACTACAGTGAATTCATCTTTAACAATGCATGGTTACCATGCTAACCACCATTGTTAAGGATGAGATAACTGCAGTTTTAAACATTTAGAAATCTTTTGCCGAGACCACGGCCGTTGTTGACTCAGTTTTTATTGCTCAAGAATGAAACAGACTTCGGGAATGGAGAAGTTAGTTAGCTGGAAAAGATTCCTATTTTTAATTCAGGGAGACAATCATAACTCACAAGAATGATACCATGGTTACAATGATTTTTCTGAGAGAGGAAAAGACATTTCGTCTAGTACAACCGGGAATCTACTTAGGTGATGAACACGGCAACATCAAAGTGGAGGAAGACGGTAAGTCATCTTGCCGGTTGGGGTACATCAACGGCTATGGAAGATTTCATACTACAAGATTTCAATAAAAGCAATGCACTATAGGAAAGAATAGTAATTGGCTACAAATCAGATCAAATCACAAGCAATTATATGCACTTCAACTCCCTTCTATTCCTTTTAGCGTATTGCAGAGGGAAAGAATCGAACATTGATGTGTAGCACATTGATTGTTCGCGTGGAGGAGTTCGCACGTTCGATAATATCAAATGTACTGCGCAATAAAAAAAATTCTTATTTAAATTTACAATATTATTCTCAATAGAACTTGTTGTCACTTCCATTGAGAAAGACAGCGCGGAGATTTTTGTATTTGATGCACAAAGCAAAAGACTCAAAGCAATACGTAGTTTGAATGCACCAGATGAAAACATTACTGTGTCTTCATATACATCTGATGGAAAACCCACTGTCATGAAACATTCAAAGGGAGGATCAGTTCGTGTGGAATTCAACTCTCAAAACCTCGTACGGAAGGCTGTTTTGATCAAACCAAGTGGCGAGGAAATAATCAGGTAAAATGGATGATATGTGAACTGAGTTTGTTAGATGTCATGTTGATTTTTCTCTGTTACGACTTTGGATAATCCGAGTTCCAGATAAGATCTGAGCATGATTAGAGTACTCAAGTGTTTTAACCACTACTTTTGATTTGGTGAGCGAGGTCGAATGTTTTATTTCCCGGCTAGCTCAGTTGAGATGAATATGTCTGATCTAATATTGCATTTGTATACTTATATTTTTAAGGAAAATATTGATGTGACTTATCAAGATAATGATTTCATAATGATTATGATGAGACGTTCATTTTGTGATAAATGTAAATGTAATGAAAATTAAATTGCTTTAACTGATACAAAGTTTGATATTCTTTCCAGCTTATACACCTATGACCCAAACACGCCACTTCTTATTTCCACCACCATCCAAGACAAGACCCAAAGTTATTCTTACACGGACGATTACGACATACAAAGCGTGACCTACCCTAACGGTGCCAAACTCTCCTATTCTTTCAACGCTGACACCGGTCTTCTTGAAGAGATGGTCAGTTTAACGCAGGATGGTCGTATATCAAAGACTTTGAAGTTCAAGCACGATTGGAATGGCCAGCTAGAAGTCACTAATAAAGAAGATAACGGTCATGTGACCTATACATTTGACGAGACAATGAATATACTATCGTTTACAGGAGGTGATGGGATACCTTTTAGTTCTGATAGCCTTGTTACAGAAACTACTGCTGTTAGAAGCCTCGTGTATGGAGACCATGTAAGTTGATTATTTGAATACAATGGAATCTCTTTAGAACGGACAGGGAAGGGCTAGAAAAAGTGCCCATATTCGCCTTCTTATAGACGTCGGGTTTATAAACGTAGTCAGTTTTGTTATGGCAAATACAGTATTTAGTGTTCTTTTTCTGATCGAAAAGGCAAATATTATCACCCAAAGTCAGAGATGAAATGGTTCCAACACTTTGCGTTGTCACTGACAGGAAATTATTTCAGCAAATAAGGGATCAGTAATTTGAACACTATCCAATATAAAAAGGTAGAACTTATATCAATTTTGCTATCTAGGGCCAAAATAAGACGTCCGTTGCTGATTGTTAGAGAGAGAGTCGGGAATATACAGGGTTTTATTTAAACCAAGAATATATGAAGGTCGTACAAGGATTCCCTTCCTTTTTCTCAATTTTCATTTCATAATATGTCCTTGGACGTTTTTGAAAACATTTAATAATGCATTCATTTTTTTTAATCAAAGATAATGGAGAAAAAGACACTAAATACAGAGAAAAAGATCATGATTGTCGAAGACGGTAATGGTGATAAAGTTCAGTACTCGATTGGAGACGATGGAATTCCCAGGAACATCACCGATGCTACTGGATCCACATACAATTTAAGTTACAAGAACGACAAAATCGTCAAATCTACATTTCCTGACGGGACGAAAGATACTTTTGACTACGATGATAAAGGGAACTTGAAGAGGAGAACAACGCGTAATGGACGGGACATCATGTTTGAGTACAGAGCTGATGGCAGACTGGTAATTATGACAAATTCCCAATCATTCTGAAAAAAAGCTATTGTTATTTTCTTTTCAGACAACAGATATCTGCATTGCTGGCCGAAGTCATACTACCTCGGGTTAAGACACATTGCATCGACATTGGACACATTTCAGAATTTATTAAACCTACACGACTTTCCAAAATGGTGGTCTTGCACTGGATCACTAAAAATAACTGGTAACCGAAAACGAGGCCACATGGGCCTCTAAAATCATTATGACATCAAATGAGTCTAAATGTATCCTGTAGAATACACAGGGAATAGGCATATTGTCAAGAAAGGCAAATGGTCAAGAAATGAATCATCTTTCACAACTTCACAATTGACCCATGCCCGTTTTTATGAAGAAGCATTTGCGGCCTCGTTTTCATGGTCGACCCCAGGAAATTAGACTAGGCGCAAAACTGAAAAAGTCGATCGCAAAAAGTGTAGAAGGCATTTTGGGGTAGAAGTTGGCAACATAACTATAAAAACTAATTTTTCATGCGGAATCCGAATATGACAGTTACCAAGACGTATTTTGCAATCTTATACGCGTAAATTACGTATTTTGTGAATTGCTACAGTCATTTTATACGGCCTTTTCATGTAATTCCAAAAGTTCTCAAACTTGAAAACAATGAACATAGCTGGAAAGAGCATATCAAAATCAGTAAAACTGAGAAGTTTGAAGGATATCAGTTGAAAAATCAAGGAGATACGAATTTTCAAAAATCGAAATTTGTTTGTATCTCTTGCATAACTGTAATTGTTTTATACAAAATTTCTTTTTTTGAAAATTCGTATCTCCTTGATTTTTCAACTTATGAATGCCTCCAGGTATCTGATTTTCCGAAAATGCGCCTAGTCTAAATGGCCACCACTCATCGGTGATCCACCAATTTTAAAAATCGTGAATATCCTCTTAATATTTCGCTGTCTTATACCGTAGGCCAAAAAGTCTGTGCCTGATGTCGGTCCTACTTACTATCTACACGATTCTGAAGGAAACATTATCATGGCAACGAACAAAGCAGGGACAATCACGTTGCGTTACAACCGTGACAACCAACCTATTAGCGTGACATACCCTGACGGGAGTCACATAGAGTACAGATACAATAAAATTGGACAGCGTATTGGTTTGTACGAGAATAGCACAGGATACAATATTTCCTATCACTATGACAACAATGATCGTCTTTCAGAGGTGTATACCGCTGGACCAGAGGGTGCGAAGGCGCTTCTTAAAGTTCATTATGATTCCAGTGGTAACGTTTACAAAAATGTATTGGGAAACAACGCCTCATTGGAACAAACTTTTTACCCTGGAACAAAACGACGTCGCAAACTTGTAAACTATTTACCAGATGGCAACGTCTCGTCCATGTTTGAATACAAATACGATGTTAAGGGTAGACCTATTGAAATAAAGTCCATCGATGGTCAGCGGTTATCTAGATATGATGCCGCCTCGCAGTTGATTGGCTGGACAGAGAATTACAACAATGGGACAAAGCGGTCACGTGTGTACGACTATGATAGTCGTGGAAACCGGGTTTTTACTGTTGATGATGGCAAACGAGAAAACTATCAAACAAACAAAGTCAATCAGTACGCGTCAGCAGGAAATGAAGAGTATGTTTATGATAAGAATGGCAACATGTTGTCAAGGAAAAATAAAAACTCTCGTGCAAAAGATGTCAAGTATGTGTTTAGTGAAGAGAACGTGTTGATGCAGGCAGAGACGGCTAACGAAAGGTAAATCTTAGACTGTGCTGATGTATATACCAATTTCAAATCGTTTAGGATGTTATCGGGCAAAAGGCAACGAGCGTACGCGAGTCATTCGAAAAACGTTTCTTCTGTTCATGAATGGAAATAATGTTTTATGGTTTAATATTTTTGGATATAGACATCTCTCCAAAGTTTTGAGCATTTAAAATCTGAAAATGCAAATGAAGTGACGTCACACCATGAAATGATAAATATACAAAAAACCTAAAGCGAGATGATAAACTTTGTTACTTGTTTTGCATTTGCAAAAGATTTTTATTGCTAAAATACAAAGTATGGTGAATACCTGGCTACTTCACTCGAACGCACTTATTACGAAGCTAAAACCAAAATTTGGCAAATTCCTGGGTTGCAGATGTCTCCTTATTTCAAATGCTTATTATTCAGTCAGTAGACATGCTCATTCAAGAATATTAAACCATCCAGCTTTTCAATTCATAAAGAAATTATTATCAATATTTCAAATTAGGGGTTATAAGCACATGAAAATCATCTGACCACAACTACCAGAATCCTTTTCCTTTTCTACTATTCTGTTATACTTAGGAAGGAATAAACATCTGAATAAGAAAGAAAATTCGTAAAGCATTCTGGTAGTTGTAGTCAAATGACGTCATCGTGTAAACTGCCTATTCGGATCCAGCTTCCCAACAAAACAACAAAACTCGTCAAATGCAGACTAGAGTGCTTACAATATATCCTTAAAAACTAAATTGTACTAAATAGCGCGAAATACTTTGTTTTCTATTGTTTAATTAGTGCAAGTTAGTGCAATTTCTTACAAAGTTTTGCACGGATATAGTGTAAACACTGAACTATCTATCTTAGCTAGCTAGTTCTATGTTCAATGATTTCGAAAGCGTCAATTTCTGTGCAATTAATTATAGAAACACTCTTCTTTCATTTGTTAACTCGAGCTCAACTACCTGTCTAAATTTCAGATGTGATTTCATCTACGACTCACTGGGTAACTTGTACAAGAAGAAATGTACCAGTGGCGAGACTCGATTCATTGTGGACCCATTCAGTATCCTTGGTTCCAATGTAATCGCACAGGTAGAATACCGCCTTTATGAATGACCATAGACCAAATCGTCTAACGCGTTGCTATGTTACGTTTCCGATAAGTACGAACGCATTACCATCTGAATCTGAACCAACGACTCCATTTAACGTACAGTACAGTTGAGCTCACCATTTTGCCTCTATATTTAATAGGTACTACTTCTTTCAATGAAATATAATTGCTATGTAATGACAATCTAGGTTTCAGGAGGAGTCTCTACACTGTTCGTTCACACCAACGAACAAGGTTTATTAGCTCAATTAAACATGAATGGAACGGCGATCTACTATCAGTTTAATGGAGAGGGGTAAGTAACGTTCCTTAGTTTGTTGTAGAAAGCTGTAAAATAAGATTTCCCGGCTAATTTGCCTACAAACTATTATTATTAGCCTTATCTAGTGCATAAAAACTGTTTCATTTAGATATTTTTTGCACTAGTCCCTTCAACATTGTTGTAATTATTGTAAATGTAAAGGTAAAGTAACCCTATTTTACGTCGGCAACTTGCGCCAGTTGACTTCAAGAGTTACTGATAACCTTGAGGCCGACGGGGCGCTCATTTTACCCCCTCCCCTCCCCCCGCCCCGCCCCGCCTCTCCCGCCCCCTTCATCAGTGCTTCTTTGTTACGTATATTTAAAGCTAGTTATAGCTACACGGAAGCAAAAAAGTCGAAACAAGGATACGAGGTCAGGTCATGAGGATCGAACTCGAGACCTCGCGCACCGAAGGTCGCGCCGCGCGACTAATCAACTTTAGGAGGCAGCATGGCCGAGTGGTCAGAGCGTTGGTCTCGCAATCTGGCGGTCCCAGGTTCGATACCCGCTCTGGCCACTAGCTGAGACTGAATTTGTTCCGATTTCGATTAGTTCAAATTCAGTTTCTCGGCCATGCTTGTAATATAGCCAACTGGTTTGCCTCCTTGCCAGTTGGGATTCTTAATTGAGGGCCATTATGTAAACTACCGGGTCACCGGTAATAATGTCTATACCCTCATTAAAATAAAGAATTTTATTTTTCAACTATGCCATCCTTGCTCTGTGTAAATTGTAATCTGAGCAGCTCATTATTTTGGTTATTTGTATTATTATGTTTTCAAATGCAGATTTTTCCAGTTGATCTCAAAAATTAGTTAGGTCTCTACAGCGCATGCTCAGCCGAGGAAAGCCGGCCTTGTAAATGCCAATTTACACGCCACGATTCGTCGGCCCGATTTGAAATTCATTGTTTTTGCGCTCCAATTCATTTGATTTTCCTTTCAAAAAATCGGCCCGACACGAAAAAATTTCTAGCCGATTTCTGCAAATCGGGCCGATTCTTCCTTTTCCCGAATAAACCTTGTAAAAAATCGGGCCGACAATCGTAGCGTGTAAATCAGCTTTAAACGATCAAACGAGCGACTTGTTTTTAAAAAGTTTTTGTTTTTATTATTCAGCTCCGTCATCAATCTAATCGACGATAATAGAGATATTCTCAACACCTACCAATACGATCCCTTTGGTTTGGTACTCAAAGCAGAAGAAAGTGTTCCTAATGATTTCTTGTTTGTGGGTCAGTGGGGTGTGTTAAGAGAGAAAAGTGTTCCTTACCTATACCGAATGCGCTCAAGATATTATGATGCTATGATTGGTCGATTTATTAGTTACGATCCATTAGGTAAAACCTGATTCATCGTCATAAAATAGACCAGAGTATCGTGGTTATCTTATCCTGGGTACCAGAGGCCCGAGAGGGATTGGGGAGGAGAAAGAGAGGGGGAGGGGGCCTGTTATCTAATCAGTGTATTTCATTTCTTACCTAAATATTTATGATGGTAACCGGACTGAGTTAAGTCCCATTCGGTCTGTAATCATACGAGGGATAAACCAAATTACAACTTACAGTTTGATTCATATATGGGATAAAGATCAGTCTTTCAACCAATCAGATTTGAGGAAATTGTAATAGTTATGATTGTGTAGTATATTGTATTTCTCAAAATGACTAGTTAGAATTTGAAATTACCTTTTGAAACAATTACTTTTAATTATTTAATTACCTTTAGTTAATTTACCTTTTGAATTGCCGTAACGAAAGAAAGAAAAAATTGTAACCAAAGTTTATAAATTTCAGTCCCATTTTTCTTACAAGTTTTGTTAAGGATCCTGACATAGAAAACTAAGTGCAATTTTGAGGTGAGAATACAACAGCGTTGCGACAAAATATATCGTGGATTACTATCCAATACGGAATATATTTTCTAGCGAATAGTTTCAATATTTTCTGCGATTGCCCTCAAAATTATTTGAATTAATTTTCTCAAATTGTTATTACTTTATCACGATATTCATACTGATAAAATATGTTTATAATGAAAAGGACTTTGTCAACTATCAACTTCAAAATTTGTATACTTTGGATATTAATAATTGCTCTATTCTGTTGTCTAGGATACCGTACCTTGGAGACAAACCTCTATCTATACGCCTACAATAACCCCATGGTTTTACAAGACCCTCAAGGGCGTTTACCTGTGGTGCTCATTGGTGCAGCCATTGGAACTGTTGGTAATGTAGGTGCATATTTGGTAGGACAATGGGCAGCAGGAGAAAAGCCAACCTGGGGAGGTAAAACAGCTCTTAGTATAGTAAATGATTTGGCAGACCGGCACCATCCCTTGTAACCATAATCCTTATAGACAAGGCGCAAAATTGAAAAAGTCGATCGCAAAAAGTTCAGAAGGCATTTTGGGGTAGAGGCTGGTAACATAACTATTCTAAACTAATTTTTCATGCTGAATCCGAATATGGCTGCTACCAAGACGTATTCTGCAATATTATACGTGTAAATGACGTATTTTGTGAATTGCTACAGTCATTTCTACTAACGGCTTTTTCATGTAACTCCAAAAGTTCCCAAACTTAAAAACAATTACCATAGCTGGAAAGAGCATATCAAAATCGGTAAAATTGTGAAGTTTGAAGGATATCTGTTGAAAAATCAAGGAGATACGAATTTTCAAAAAGCGAAATTTTGTATGAAAACACTTACAGTTATGCAAGAGGTACAAACAAATTTCGATTTTTGAAAATTCGTATCTCCTTGATTTTTCTCATGGTATACTTCAAACTTCACAGTTTTACTGATTTTGATGTGCTCTTTTCAGTTATGGTAATTTTTTTTAAGTTTGGGAACTTTTGGAATGACAATTCACAAAACACCTCTTACACGTATAAGATTGCAGAATACGTCTTGGTAACAGTCATATTCGCATTCAGCATGAAAAATCGGTTTAGAATAGTTATGTTACCAGCCTATACCCCAAAATGCCTCCAGGTATCTGATTTCTCGAAAATGCGTCTTGTCTATTACAAATAACATTGCATTTCCTTTCAAACCGGGTGTTATCTTAAAAGCAAACCAACCAACCAACCAACCAACCCACCCACCCACCCACCCACCCACCAACCAACCAACCCAACCAACCAAAACAACCCACCAACCAAAACAACCCACCCACCCGCCTGCCCGCCCACAAGCCCACCAACCAACTTACCCACCCACCAAACCACCAACCAACTCACCCACCCACCAACCAACCAACCAACCCACCCACCCACCAACCAATAAGCCAGCCAACCAACCGACCAACCAACCAACCAACCACCCACCAAACCACCAACCACCCACCCACCCACCCACCAACCAACCAATCAAACCACCAGCCAACCAACCCACCCACCAACCAACTAACCCATCCACCCACCCACCCACTCACCCACCAACCAACCAGCCAACCAACCAACCAACCACCAACGAACCCACCCACCCACCAACCAACCAACCAACCCACCGATATTTCGAAGCATGTATCAAAACTGGACTATTGTCAATACCGAACTGTCAATTGTCAACTAACTGAAAATTGTGTTGAGCACAAGCTGTATGAGGCTCCGCCATAAAAACTTGCTCATAATAAAGACGACAAAAATATTGGCATATTTCCTCGTCAAGCAAAAATTGTCAAAGAAAACGTGTTTGTGTAGATGCAGCTTAAAGCAGTAAATTAAAGCTTTTTTAATATTTAATTTCTTTGTGATAGGTGCAGCGAGTGCTGCACTGACAGGAGCGGTGGTCGGAGCAACAGGAGGAGCTGCAGTTGCACTTAAAGTACCTTTCGCAGTAGGTGTGTAAATACCCTGGGTAACATTATTTGACTTACTCTTGGGTTTGTTGGCCTGCAAACCCGAGAGTAAGTGAAAGCCTCTGGCCCTCAAGAATTGTCTATTCAAATTATTTACTTTAATACATACATACAATGGTCTGGCCCAAGAATAGCCTGTTCAAATTATTTACTTTACTACAAACATACATTTAAGCTAAGTAGTAAAAACTTGATTCGATTTTGAATTAAAAAGTGGCCCGATTAAATGGAATTTTTCAGGTGCCTATTTTGCAGCCAAACATGCATTCTTTGCTGGTCTAGCAGGATATGCAATCAAACAGGCAATTGATGGTAAACCCTTCAATGGCAAAGATATGATAAAAGAAGCAGCCACAGGCGCAGCTACGGCATGGCTCCCCATCAAACTTCGTAAGTATGATAAAATTACTTATAATATGATTGAGTCGGGTTTCTTTGTTATTCATGGGGCTTTATATCGCTTACATCCCAGTCATTATGAATTCAAGGGTTTTATCTAGGTCTTCCCCAGGATTTATCTAGATAACTGATCCCTTGAATTTATAAATCCCTTCCTTAGGGACCGTTCATTTTTTACCAGGAGGGGGGGGCTGGTGGTTTTTGAGGGGGGGCCACCTGAAAAAAATGGCCATAAAATGGGGGGCCAAGCAAAAACGTTTTGGCTATTTGAGGAGGGGTCACGCGAAAAAATAGTTTATGCAGTACCTTTTTGTTATCAAATCAACCAAAACGGAGCCACCACGAAGTACTTTTCTTGCAAAATTTCTGTTGAGCGGCTCGCGCTTCGCGCTTCGCGCTCTCAAAAGCCAATTACATTCTAAATTGTTACACTGCAGCCATGCTACAATGCCAAACACTACAAGCTAGTGTAGAGTGAGTTACACTGCATTGCATCAAGATCATTTCAAATCTCTTTAGGAAACAGTCTTTACAAACAATAGATTTACCTCAAATTTCTGCAAAGCAGCTCGCGCTTCGCGCTCGCATTTGTAGTTAGTGACTTGCACATTCCACCATAATGGTACGTGTTTCAAATCCTTTTACTAAGGAAGAAGTCTTTGTAAACTTATGTACTTAAATTCAGTTATTAATAGTAGATGTCTTTAATTTGCACGTTGAGAAAATCCTTTGGTGGGAATTAATAGTCTCTGTTAACATATATACCTCAAATTTCTGCCGAGCAACTCATGCTCGCATTTGAAATAAGTGACTTGCACATTTCATAAGATGATTTAAAATCCTTTTTGGAACTGATAGCCTCTCACCTAGCTGTGAACATATATACTTCAAATTTCTGCCGAGCGTCTCGCGCTTCGCGCTCGCATTTGTAAAAAAATGCAGTATTTCGCACATTGTACCATAAGAACATTTAAAATTCTTTTAGAAAATAGCCTCTGGAAACATCTTTACCTGAAATTTCAGGTGAGCGGCTCGCGCTCCGCGCTCACATATATAATTATATAATATTACTCTCTAATATTGTTCAACAATAATCGGCTTATATTTTCCTTTGATACACATATGAGGATAACAGCAATGATGACTAATAATTCAATATTATCCTATCCATAGTACGTCTGCGATAATGAAAAGGCAAAAATACATATTCCGATCTCTTGATAACATTGCATAATTTTCAGTGGTGGTGGTGGTGGTAGTGTGGGGGGGAGGGGTCATGTAAATGAAACATGAACTAAGAGGGGGGCCATTTAAAAAATTGTATGACAAAGAGGGGGGCTGGACACTTTTTGGGGAAAAATTCCAAAAAACCACCAGCCCCCCCCCCCCCCCCCCCCCCCCCCTCCTGGTAAAAAATGAACGGTCCCTTAGGTCATCTATGTGTGGACACCGAGCCTTGGAAATTTTCTTAGAAATATACTAAGAAGCGATTTTTGATTCGAACCCGAGACCTTCTGCACTCCTGTACCGCTGTCAAAGGGGCTGTTATATGGAACCAGCCAGCCCGGTAAGCGGGCTGTCTTCTTTTGTTCTGTGGCCCCCAGCGAAATGAAAACAAAAGAAGTCACAAATTGAAGTCAGCCCGCTTACCGGGCTGGCTCGCCTCCATGAAACAGCTCCAAACACTATACTACTGAGCTAACTGATTAGATGGAATCTTCTCAACAAAAAATCGTGTGTGTGTTATGATGAAGTTCGTTAGTGTTTCTCTGACTGAATAGAGTTGAAAAACAATTATTTAAGGTTTCCTTCTGGGTAACAATGTTCTAATTAGTGATTGTCTTTTTGAATCGCTTTTGTGTGAAATCCTCCTACACGAGCAAACTTTCTATTACAATATTTTTTGTCTGTGTCTAAGAGAACATTTGAGCAAAGCTCATACGATAAATATATTTTCTTTTAGTATATCAAAGAAAATTTCTCTCATGTAAATTTGCTCGTGCGGAACGCTTGATTTGAATATGGAAATTTTCAGCCGCTGCTTTGCACACTGCAGCTCTGTACATTACACATTTCAGTTAAATAGCAAAAAATTTAAGTTTTAAAACGTACTTACAAGAGTTCATGCCATTCTAAATGTCTTGTATTCGGAGTCTGCTCATATCCTTGAAGTATTGCATTAGCAGTCGAGACAAATTGGCAAAATTACGATGAACTCAGCAAAAATCGGTTCCCAAAGTTAAGTCCTTTGAAGTCTTTGCCATATTGCTTCTACCTTCACATAATTTTTGCTTGAACATAGAGTATCAAACTCGCTTGAACAATGTTGACTTCAAGCCTGCTACAATCAAGTTGTACGTGTTTTAGTTCGACATTCAAGTCCACATCACATCTCAACCAACCAATCAAATTCCAAGCGCGCACGTTGGAATGCGAGCATTGAGCTAGCTGTTGTGGCCAAACGTATCCAATAATATGATGCCCCATCAAGATTTCTATGAAGAACCAAAGCCTAGTTTACACGCTACGATATGACGCCCGATTTGTTGATTTATTGTTTTTAGCACTCCTTTTCATTCAAAAAGTCGGCCTGACACGAGAAAAATCTGTTGCACTGTAACAGATTTTTGCGAATCGGGCCGATTTCTCTCTTTTCCCAAACAAAGCTTATCAAAAATCGGGCCGGGCTTTAATAAAAAACACTCGAAATAGGGATATGGTATATAGAAATATATTATAAAAATAATGTATGTAATAAATATGAATATAAGGTCATAATAAAGTTCTATTATATTTGTTTTAGCTATAAAGAGTTTTCCAAAAGTGGCAAAAGAATTGGTTGATAGTCTATTCGGTGGGTCATTGACTAACATAGCCACAAATTTGAAAAAAGTGTGGGAGAATGCCAAGAAAAAATGGGAGAAAATGAAAGATAAGTTTAAAGAATGGTATGACGACTTTATGGACTGGATAGCGTCACGTGACCCGGTAAGACCATATCAATAATTATTAACGATATATCACTAGACAACCCAAACGCTGTGTCTTCTTGTATGCCTCTGCGCTACACATATCGGATAACAGTTAATTATTTTTTTACTCTTTTTTCTCTTTCTTTTACCGACATAACAGAACGACATTCTTGGTCCAGCTGGCTATGGAGATGCTCGATTCATCAGTGGAGACTCGACGTTGAACTATAAGATTCGTTTTGAAAATGATCCCAACGCCACTGCGCCTGCGCAAAGGGTTTTCATTCGATACAAGCTTGATTCTGACTTGGATGCAAGATCTTTTAGGATTGGATCGTTTGGATTTGGAAACTTCACTAGAACGCTGGAGACTTCAAGTCCTTTTCTTCAGGTACAAATACATTTGTCTACACCAATTCCGTTCCCCCTCCCACCCCCACCCCCCCCCCCCAAAAAAAAAGCTCCCAAGTGTGTGGCTAGGAGTAATGCTATTAGTTGGTAGGAAAAATATTTTCCCCGTGCATACCAGAGGGAGCCTACATAGGGCCAACAACAGCGCTCTTGTGAATCGAAGTGTAAAAGCTCAAAAATTAAAGTAAATAAGCAAAACAAACAAACAAACAAAACAACAAATAACCAAACATTGCGAGCCAGCCAGAACTAATTGGCAATGAATTAACAAACCCATGAAAGAAAAATTCACGTTGGTTACATTATTATTATTTTTTCTTCTTCTTCTCAGGAAAAACTTGATTTTGTAAAAGATAGGAACCTCTACGTTCGAGTGACAGCAGGTATTGATATCGTACAAAACGAGGCCACCTGGGATCTACAAAGTCTCGACCCCAAAACAGGTACATGCATACCTATTTGTACAAACACTGACCTTTCAAAACATCGAAGCGGAGATCGAAATGAACACTGGGAAATCTGTTGATTAGTTGATTTTAGCAAAGCGTGTGCACGTAGACATTTCAAATAGCACTGAGACAAACTCTTAGCATTCTAAACACGATTATATATAAAAAGCCATATATTACTAGTGTAACCAGCAGCCACTTCGGTCTCAGCTTCTAGGTTCGATGATTTTGAAAGGGTCAATGTTTGTTCAAATAGGTATATACTAAATGTGTGTATTTATACGGAATACAGAATACAGTTGAACCCAGCCTTACGGACACTTGGTTAATACGGACATACCGGATTATTATACGAACGAGTAATTCTGTCCATGTCGAAAAAATGCCTATAAAATTATCCGGTTAATACGGACATCCGGTTAGTACGGACGCTCCGTACCGTCCCAGTGGTATCCGCTTTAACCAGGTTTCACTGTAATTCGAATTCTTAACATGCAATATTGTTTACACTAAGGTAGCATTCACACTAGCCCTAGAGGTGGAGCCACGCCCAGAAATCATATTTTGTTTTTGCCTTTAATTTGAGGGCCACAGGTTTATCAGTATGTAACTGTTTCGTGTAACTCTCTTTAAATAAAGTCTTATTATTATTATTATTATTATTAAATCAATTACTTACATATCGATATTCTTGGAATTAATTATATAAGATGATAATTTGGATAAATTTTATAACATTTTTAATGTTTACAGACATGTTTCGAGGTACCGGACCTCATCCTCAGTGTGACTACAATTACAATCCGGGAACATCTCAAGGGTGATAAGTCTTCTCATATATATAAACACTTAGCAAAATCACCAGAATGTAAAGAAGCTTGTTCTGATAAGTGTTTTGAAATAATAGATCAGGGAACTGAATACACTATCAAACTAAAAGAAGCCATGCATATCAAATGGCAAATGCCCAACTTAAACCAACAAGTCTCGCATGTTAATTTAAGTCTTAATATTTAATGCCTTGCATTCTCACATTCTCAATTATGCAAAATCTTCTATAAATGCTGTATTCGTTGTAATTGTAGTCACACTGAGGATGAGGTCCGGTACCTCGAAACATGTCTGTAAACATTAAAAATGTTATAAAATTTATCCAAATTATCATCTTATTTCTAACGCGTAGACCATTTGGATCGGTACTCCACGAAATTAATTATATCAGAAACAAAAAAAATAGTATCTAATGTTAATGAAAAAGAGTGTAATTAAAGATAGTGATAAGGTAGAGTATGCTGAGTGATTTTTGATTGAGAGCCACGCCCTCTGGATGGGCGTTTTCAAATTTAATTCGGGTTAGTGTGAGCGTATCAAAAAGCTGGAAAACAGTGGTTGAAATGGTTCTGTGCCGAACTGTTCATTTATTTGAATTTGATATATTGTATGGAAAATTACCAGGAAATCATCAATACAAACTGTAGGATTTATTCCAAATATTTTCATTGTAGTTAACAAATAGACCCCATTTCTTTCTGTGCGTCTGTAGTCTAATAATTCTCTGTATAATAAGCGGGAAATCGGTTATCGAGATGTGTTAGTAAACTTGCTCACTTTCCATTTTTTTTGTTAGGTGAAGCACCACGTGACCCAAGACGCGGTTTTCTTCCACCAAACAATGGGACAACTGGTCAGGGTTACGTCACATTCAATATTCGCGCCAAGAAAGACGTAAAACCGCTGACTAGAATAGATGCAGCCGCAAGTATCATATTTGACGTCAACGAACCAATCGACACACCACCAATATTCAATACGGTACAAATGTCAAGGAGTAAATGTAGTAAAATCACGTATTTAAAACCCAGGATATTCAGAATGTTCAGAGTATATAGTCAATAAGGAATGTTCAGGTCACTGATATCTTATGGTTAGTTTCTGAACGTGGCACATGGTTGTTTCTAATATATGGAACTGAAAAAGTAAGTCTGGTACTCATAGCACTGCAAATATACCTCAATGAGTACTTACAGTCGACTTGTTGGTTTAGTTGGTCTTCAGTGCTGAAGGTCTGCAGGGTTCGATTCCCCATCCGGACCAGCACTCAGGGTCTTTTAAGAATAATTGAGAAGGTGCGGCCGTTGTAGTTACATCTGCAAATGTTTAGACCTTCACGTCTTGTCGGATAAGGACCTTAAACCATAGGCTCCGTCTCTCCACCCTTCACGACTTGCGTTGGAATTATATATGGGGTTGGCTTGGCAATGAGTTCTGTATAAGGGTTGCTAGTCAATGAGGCGCACACTAGCAATCTAATGGACTTTTCCGAATGCTGGGCTATATAGACCTAGGCAGTCATCAAGTCTGTTAGCAAGGCAGCAAGATACCAAATCACAAATCTTGCGCGCACTTCTATTTTAAGCTGCCACCCACTGTACCGTGTTAACGCCTCGCGGTTTTTTGAGCAGCCATTTTTTTCTTTATAAAGATCGACAATTCAGGTCCACGTACCAACCTAACTGTACTGCAAGATGTCTTAAATAAGGGATCTCTAGCGGTGAAGATCAATAAGCAAGACATTGGTACTGGAGTTCAATCTGTAGATATTTACTATCAAGAACAGCAAGGTATTTGCCCCTTGAGTTTTTTCGTGATTACACTCTTTTTAAGGCCTCATAATACTGAGGAAAGTTCTTTACTATGGCCTCTGTCGATTATAAACAGCTGAAACGAGAGAAAGTGGCTTGAGAGTGAACTTGTGTGAAGTTTCTGTCCTTAAAAAAGAAAGTAAAATTACTAAGGAACAAAAAAGAAAATGGAAGACGGAAACAAAGATAGGAAGGAAGGAAGGAAGGAAGGAAGGAAGGAAGGAAGGAAGGAAGGAAGGAAGGAAGGAAGGAAGGAAGGAAGGAAGGAAGGAAGGAAGGAAGGAAGGAAGGAAGGGAGGGAGGAAGGAGGGAAGGAAGGAAGGGAGATGCTTGGACGAGCTTTCTATTGTATGCTGATATGTTGCTAGTAGTTGTTTCAGGTTGATTTATCTCATATAGTTATGTAATTTAGTTGGCCAGTCCAACGTTTTATATAGTCAAACACGTCCCTGTGATGCTGAGAGAACCAGTAGTGATACTCAAAGCATATTTCTCTCCTTATCATTGTAGTCTCAGCCGTCTCAAGAGCGCTTAGCGGTCCATTTGACTACAAGCTTCTATTGCAAGACGTTAGTGAAGACATCGCTGTTCTACCCCTTGCATCAGGCAGATCGTACAAGCTGGCTACAGCAGCTGTTGATTACGTGGGTAATCTACAGGAAGTTCAGTATCAGCGAGCGATATTTGTTGACTTCCCAGAAATCAAAGGTATATACAAGATATTGTAGATCTTGATCTTTTCTTGCAACCAAACAGTTGAATCGTACGTATTGCCCTGAAGAATTTTTTAGTTGTAACAAAGTTTGTATATCGTATCAGATAGATGTGATAATATTGATATTTTGATATTTTTTTCTTTCAGGTTCCTGCTTGCATCTTAAGAACTGCTCAAACCGTGGGAATTGTTCCATGTTTAATTTGTGTTTCTGTGAGAAAGGGTTTTACGGTGTTGACTGCTCACAAGGTACAAAGAATAACATTATTTGTAAGCCTGATTGAATACAATACAAAAAGATGCGATGCAATACGACACAATTATACAATATTTTATAGGCTGGTACAGGGACCAGGGATAGATAGATAGATAGATAGATAGACAGACAGACAGACAGACAGACAGACAGACAGACAGACAGACAGACAAATAAATGAATAAATTGATAGATAAACAAACAAACAAATAAATGAATGAATGAATAAACGAACGAATGAATGAAAGAATAATGAATCGAATGAATGAATAATATATAAGAAGGCCTTTGTAAAATTCGAACATATGGCCGGTGTATATAGCCCTTCCTAAAATCTATCAGTCTTTTAATTTTCTAAAAATTTGTGATTATGTTCCAATAACAAAATTCCTTTATCTCTATTATTCCTGACTTATTCAGACCAACCACTACTTGAACCACCAATTCTAGAAGCTTCTTCCAGTGTTGGTACCGAGGACACGCCCGTCGATGTGTTTTTGTCTGCGCGTTTGGCAGAAAATAACGTCACCATCAACACCTCTTTGATAATTACCATGTATGGTGTTCCTGCTTCATTCACCTTCAGTCGGGGCATGCGCAGTGAAGATCGAATCGTATTACGTCATCAAGAATTTGGAAAAATGCTCATGGCCCCATCACGTCACTATTCAGGAAACGTGACTTTCAAAATCGTTTCAGAAGTGCAGCGTGGAGCTCAGAAGTCGTTTACAAACTCAACGCTTACTGTTAACATCAAGGCAAAAGCTGATTCACCAAATCTCGTTACTAAAGACACATGCGCAGACTCAAAAGATACTATACCGCTGTCCATCAACTGCTCACTTCAAGACCGTGACGGCTCTGAAACGCTCACCATTAAGGTATCTGGATTACCTGCTGACTACCAGCTGAGCCCACCTGGACGAGAAGAGAATGGTACCCACTATGTCAAGCTCGAGTCCCTCTCTGAATTAGTCGTCAAATATGAAGGCAAATTTAAACCTTTCATGTTAAAGGTAGTAGCCACGTCAGTTGAGACGTCAAATGGTGACGAAGCGACACAAGTGAAATTTGTCAATGTTACAGAGTGCGAGCCGCGTGGTAAGTATCCGAGAATCGCAGACTGTTCACCTTTGAAGAAGATCCAATCCCTAGCTTTTTTAAAGGGATGTTGTTTCTAAGGACATACGTACCTCACACCCTACCACAACTCGTTTGTGAAATACATCGACGTCAGTGATAGCATGTTGAATGTCAAATGACCGAATAACGTCTTTCCTCGAATGTTAAACACAAATCGAATTTTGAATGTTGAAAACAATGTTGAATTTAGAGATAATGTATATATGCTTTTCTAACACATTTCCGAGTACATTTCCATTCATTAATGTTGAATTTGTCGGAAATATAACGCCATATGTTTCAATGCATTATGCTTTAACAACTTCTATGTTATACTAGTCACGTGTTATGGAGTAAATAACTGCTCAGGAAATGGTGTCTGTATTGGAGAGAATAAATGCAAATGTAACAAAGACTTTACAGGCAGTGATTGTAGTGAAGGTGGGTATGATTGTTTAGAAACGTTAACCCCTATATTATCCTTCTCTGGCTGAAGCAAGTAGTTGTACTGTGTGTTCACTCCTGCAACAGTGTCCGCAAAGTAGCAGGAAAAAGACGTTATACTCGATTGTACTCCTCCAACTGTGAATTGAGTTTGTTTGATGTGTTGTTCTCTACCATTTCACGAGGGTTTTTTCTCCGAGTTCTCCGTTTTTTCCTCCCTCTGCAAAAACCAACATGTGAGTCGAGTGATTATTTGCAAAATACTTAATGTAGAGGTAGTGTGTGTGAGAGTAGAGCGTTCTCCAATTAGTGCACAAGCGATAGAAGACTTGGGCACTTAAATAAACAGTTATCGATACATATTATGATTAATCCCGTCTGTTTTTCGTAGAATCAGGGATTGACAGCAATACTGGACGCAACAAAGCAAACATAGCCGCAATAGTTGGCGTTACTATGGGTGGACTGGTCTTTCTTTCATTTCTGTGAACACACGGCGAACAGAAAGCTTCAAGTCATTGATTAGTTGTAGGTATAGGAAAGAATAGCCAGGAAAACGAGACTGCGCATGCGTCTTTACAAAAAGCCGACGCTGAATTCGACGTGTTGCTCCGCATTTTTATAACTCGATTTCAGCGCTGTTAGCGGCCGCATGGGAAATATATATATATATATTTGATTTTTCATCGATCGCGCGCAAGTGTTTGGCGGTCGCAAAGCAGGAGCAACAAGGCACATCACGCATGACGCGCATGTCTGAATTTGTTGGTTATACTCTCCTGTTAAAGGCTTTCACCACAATCAAAAACTAGGTAACACAGTTAACGAAAGTCTGATGAACCACAATTATATTTAACGCTTAATACTAAAGGAAATATTTGCTCGCAAATAGGAGTTTTTGTTTTCTCCTGACTGCACATGTTTCAATTTATATGAGGAGATTTTTTGCACGTTCAAGCATTGGGCAGCAAAAACTATGTACATAGCTAAAGTTATCACTTTCAAAAAGTTTAGCTTGTTTGTAAGAGGTTTTGATTAATAAATGTTGGATGAAAAGTGTTAATCCAATGCATATGTGAAAATTTGAATCGAAATGAGTTTTAGGCTTTCTTTCACTCAATCGCCATATAATTCTTTGCATTCAGCTTGAAAGTTGCTAAATTTGAATAAAAATACAGGACAACCGTTTTGTACAACAAAAAAGAAACCTGTTTTAAACAGGCGTTGTATCTTGGTGGATCAATTCCTAACTGATATTCTGAATAGAATTTGAGTGTTATATTAATTCAAAACAAAAATTTGAATTAAAACTTAAGGGGCTAGTTTTTGAAAAAATATCTCCTCTTATAAGATTGTCACAAAGAAGAATTACAAGTAATTGTTGATAGTGTAATCTAGATCTGTTACCGTAAAAGCATCAGGTTGCGTGAGGTCGGTATGAGGTAATAGCAAATGAGTGATCCCCATTTATCGGGATCAGGGATCAAATATTGCTATTTGGGATCAAGATGATAAGGTCACAGGGAATTTCTGGATCAGCAATCAGATCCAATACGGGGAGCGAAAATCTGTGATCGGTCGAGAAAATTATCCCTTATTACGACCCTGCTGTTGCCTCGCTTCAATCAACTAGTATATAATTAAAAGACCATATATCTGATATATAATTCTCTTTACGTGCTTCCCACATCAATGAACTTTTAAAACAAATTGCACTCCAGGTGTTATCCGTCCTATGAATTGAACTTTACTGATAACCTGACTCGATACTAACCCATTAATAAAAATTGATCACAAAAATATTCGTATACTTTTACTATCAGTGCACGATGTATACTATACATTAGCTGGTAAGCTGTCTTTTACGGTCATTAGTCACCAACAAGAGAGCATAAATATTTATGTTCTCTTGTCACCAAATGCTTTTAACATTTAATGTAGGTTTGGCAAGAACACTTTAGCTTGACTCACGATGGTGTGCAAACTGAGCAGAAGGAGGGCGAGGTAATCTGTGCAACGGCTTAAGTATAGTGCACAATGCCACGTGGTCGCCTCGTCCCCAGGTCACTCGACCGTTGCTTTATTACGAAGACTGAGGAGACATCGCGATATAATCAAATGTCATTATGCTCTTGGCATATTTTTTTTCTTTGCGAATGTTTTGAGTTCTCTCTTATATGAATATAATGAGATGAATGGAACAATTAACTCACCATAAAATACCAAGTTGGAGAAAAGCTCTGCTTTACTTGTATGTCCTCATTAAATATATAGTTATTATTATTAGATATGAAGGTCAATTGATGGTGAGTTAAAAGGGCCGGGTACTCGGATAAAAATGAATTAAATCAGATCAGAAATCAGATGACTTGAAACTTAGTAAAACCTATCTGTATCACTCCCCTGAATAATCACCAAAAGCAACATCTTCTTTGCATTCAAACGAGACGAATAGAAATTGTCAAGGTTTTAGCATTTAAGTTGTGAGTAAATGACGTCATTTACTCAACCCTATTGTTCTTTTAGACTTAATATCAAAATTTATCTTTGACAATAAGCCTGAAATACAGATTTTTTTGGGCAGAGGATAGCTAGTTATTTAACATTCGTATTCAGATAGAATTAATCAATCTCCAATTTTCCTCGATTTTCATGCAAGAGGGGGGACGTAAGGGTTTGCGGTGATGCGGTTTTGCGTTATTTTTGATGCGGTTTTGCGTTATTTGTTATTTTAACCTGCGATTTTGCGATTTTTGACTTAAGATTTTGTATGCGGTTTGTGGTCTGGGGGATTTTGACGATTTTTATTACGTTTTTTTTCTCTATTTTGTTTGCGGTTTTGCGGTTTCGATTCTGATCGTTAGAGTAGAACGATACCTTTGTAATTACAACTAGTGTAAATACTTTCAAGACTTCTAGAAGGTTCAATGGTTTTTATTCACCAGAAAAAGATCGAGGTAATTACAATTAAACATAAAAAAGAAAGAAAAAGGTGGATGGGTGCAGGATTACAACCCATTGGGGTTAATTTAGAAGGTTCCTGTAACCTAAAAATAGATTTAATTTGACAGTACATATGTGTGTCAGCAGTTAAAGTGGAAGTGAAAAAACATAAACTCAGGTGAAGAAGTAATTCGATAAATAGCATAATACTGGTAGAAGTAACAATAAATAAAAGCATTTTTGGCTTCACTGAGAAAGAAGAAATCGTTTGAACTGTTTTTTGAAACTGTTTTGTGATTCATTGTTTTTCAAGTTCAATTGGCACTTCGTTCCAGCATGTGGCAGCTGCATATTTTACCCCAAATTTACCATAATTTAAAGTTTGACGAGGTAATTATAACGTTGCAATAGTTTTATTTCTTTAAAGTAGCTTTGAAAAATATCTGTCATTTCGTGGTTCACATTTTATACGCAGCTTCACAAAACTGGAGCTTGACTATCTCAAAAATATTTTAAAAGTATATCCGAGTTTTTGAAGGAGTGGCCTCCTTGGAGTTCTTGGTGCCGAAAAGGTAATTATACGAAGAGCTCGTTTTTGTAAGATATGAATTGATAAAACGTTTGTCTTATAACTGATTACTTTCCCATGCTAATGCGCCATACGAGATGTACAAGTATAAAATGCTATAATGGAGATTGTTTAAAAGCTCAAGAGAAAGATAGTTGCTATACTTATATAAAATTTCGCGGATTGACTTGGCAATTTTCCTATACAAATAAAATAGCCTTAAGTTTTGAGCATCTTTGGGGATAATTTTGCTTAAATCGCCTAAAATCACCTACGATCGCCCAAAATTACGGCGATTTTAGGGCCCGGAGTAGGCCTCAAATAAATACAATATGAAGAGTCCCATTATAAACAATCATCAATTAGCAAACCTAGAAACTTTGTGTTTGAGACCCTGTAATAAATAATAATAAGTTGCCCATGTTTCAGCCATAACAATGTAATAAATATTCAGTGCTGTCAGCCGTAGTCCCACTCTCCATTACACTCTGACAGTTATCTTTACATCTTATTTTTGACAGTTTTTAAACTTTCACTTTGCAAATATTGAGACTATAAAACACGTCTCCTATCTGATACGTAAGTAGATCTTCCGGAGTGATGAACATTGTATAACCAATTTATAGTATTACACTCGGAGTAAAGTTCCTAGTCCACATCTTCTTCTGTTCTTAGAAAGTTAGTTCAAAGGGACAGGAATTTTGCATCCCATTCTGTTTCTAAGTGTTGTACATATAATAATTTGAAACTAAACTGAAGATGAATTGAAATTGTAGGGATATCTTGGCAGATCTTCGCTTATGGCTGAAAGACACTGAGTTGATCAACACACTTTAACCTTCAAAAACCAAAATACAAGGGACTAAAAGACTGGAGTTATATCTAGAGGTCTTCCAATCATGACCAATTCCACAACACAAGCACTGGACTACTTTGCATTGTACATGCTATTTGTGGAAAAATATTCTCACTTCAAAATCTTCCTATACTTCCTTGTTGTTGTTAATTCTCTTAGCTCGATTCTGGCTACTGTTTTGAATTTCTTTGTCATTTTTACATTTGTAAGAACGGAAACTTTGCGAACAATTGCATCAAACATTTTGATTCTTAGCTTGGCCATTTCTGACTTTGGAGTTGGAGTAATAGCACAACCGGCGTATTGTTGTCGTTTGATTGCCTGGCTGACAAAAACGCCTTCTATATATCAAAGCAGTTTGAAAATATATCATCATTCGTTTAATGCGCTTGTAACTGGCTCGCTTCTCACTGTTACTGCTATCACTATTGATCGGTTCCTTGCTCTTCACCTACATCTAAGATACCAAGAATTTGTCACAACGAAACGGACATACACAGTCGCCATAGTACTATGGGTTGTTAGCTTGTCTTGGAGTTTTGTATTTTTAACAAACAAACCTTCCCTGGTGATCATCATCGATTCTTTCGCATTGGTCATCATCTTTCTTAACCTTTTGCTGATGTTTAAAATTTCTCGAGTCATACGCAGACACTCAGCACAGATGGCAGCCCAATCGGAGCAGCCTGAGGGCAAGACCATGAACATACGAAGATATAATACAATGTTCTACATAATTATTGCTTTTTTGGTCTGCTACTTGCCTGGTTATATTATTTTTCTTGTAAATTTTGGGCTAAGAGCAGCCAGGGTCAACACTGGAATAGAGATGGTTTATGCAGGACAGTTAGCAAACGCACTTATATTTATTAACAGTTTGTTGAATCCATTAATCTATTTCTGGAGAATAGAAGAAATGCGGAATGCCTTCGTTCAGTTAATATCTTGGAAGAAAGAATAACTATAGCATACAACTGCTTCATTGTCCTATTGTCAAAAAGATTTATGATTAATTATGTCTACAAACAATTGCTAGCCCAAAGAATGACTATGTGACAAGAGCCAAAATGGCTTCTCGCTCTGGACTTTGTTGAATAAAATGTTTGAATTTTTCTGTGAAGTTTTTATTCCTCTCAGCGGCTTCAGCGTACATCAGTCATAACTCATGCTAGTAAAAATCTACTAGTATTCTATAAGAAAATTCATCGGATGAGGTTGAATTTCACGAGGAAAACGATATCGCACGAGTCGCGGAGTGAAATTGAACGTGGAATTCCCGAGTCGGGAAATGGATATTCCTTGAATCAAGGAAAAAAAGTCAGGGTCACCGTATTCGTTTCCGAGATATTGAGCCGTAAACTTTGAACATGTGGCCACCATGCATCTTGAATACCGAGAGGAGACTGGGTCCAGTAAAATATTTTCCGTTCTTTCTTCTGTAGTTTTCAACCTGGATGATTCTTTTTTTCTGGGTCAGAATCCTTTTTTTAATTTTCCACTTTTTAAAAAATAATTTCAATTTCAAAACTCGAGGAGGAGGAGAAGGAGGAGAAGGAGGAGAAGGAGGAGAAGGAGGAGGAGGAGGAGAAGGAGGAGGAGGAGGAGGAGGAGGAGGAGGAGGAGGAGGAGGAGGAGGAGGAGGAGGAGGAGGAGGAGGAGGAGAAATTACTGCGTTCCGGTCAACATAATTACTACGATCCGGTCAACATGATTATTTGGACATGACTCGTTTAAAACTTCAATTGAAAGTAAATCGTTCAAATAAATCTTTGTGTTTCTGTTGTTTTGCTTCAAAAATGTCTATGACTGCTGCAGGTTATAATCTATAGCTATCAACAATTACATATAATTACGAGGGACTTTATAAGAATCGTCCAGCTTTGCCAACACGTTTAATTTATTGGACTTTGAAATAGCTATATAGTTACAAGTTATGTGAAGGTTGGTACTACAAGTTGAGGTAGAGCCAGGCCAACCAGAAAGACTTTTCTTAGTCAGTGTGGCTGTCGGCAGGAGTTCTTACTCAACCACTTCCTTTACTATAGGTCTGTACTTTCTAATTGAACCTGAATCGTACCCCAAACTTGCCTCTCTTAATAGTTTGTACAAAGAATAAAGAATATGCGAGTGTGAAAAATATCAGCAGTCCTTATATAACAACTAAGTTAATGTAATTTCCTGTTTACAACACATTTCCAATCATAGCGAAACTATACGTTGGTCTTATGTTTGGGTATGGTGAAAGAGGGTGTATATATGTGTCACACAGGAAACTATTCCAAATCCTACAAAATGGTCAAGGTTACAACACTTAATAAAAATTCTTATCGAGTAAAATTGCTAATTAAAGTTGATAAATTCATAAGTGCTTCGTTGTGACATTATATAAATCGAAACCCGCAGTGCAGCCATGGGAACACAAAATCCCTATTTGCAAGCAAGTATTTCCTTTAAGATTAAGCGTTGAATATAATTGTATTTCATCAGACTTTCGTTAACTGTGCTACCCAGTTTTTGATTGTGGTGAAAGCCTATGACAGCAGAGTATAACTAACAAATTCAGACATGCTCATGCGTGATGTGTCTTGTTGCTCCTGCTTTGCGACCGCCAAACACTTGCGCGCGATGAAAGAATTAGATATATATTCCCCAAGCTTTCGCTAACAGCGCTGGATTCGAGGTCGAGAAATTGTCTTAATGCGGGCAACACGCATTTTTTGTAAAGACGCATGCACAGTCTCGGTTTCCTGGTTGTGCTTTCCTATACCTACAACTAGTTTAGTTATATTGAAGTCGAAGCAAGCGAGTCTCTAGGGATTAACTCGGGTCACACTTTACTATAGTATTCTTCAAAAATTGGGTTGTTGTAGACGTTTCCAGTTGTTCCACTTGCCCTTGTTACTGTTAATTTATAAGAAAAAAAAAACTTTATAAGAATTTAAAAGAATGACCACTGAGATAGATCTGAAGATGAACGTTGTTTTGTTAATGAAGCCACATGCATACTTTTACAAGCAAAAGCCTTGTGTGAGAGGGTTGGCATGAGTCAATTGCAATTGTCAGTATTCTTCAGCATCAGTCCTCGGACCAAACTCCCCGGCCTGTATAAGCTATAAATATATGTGCGACCCTAAAGGGTATAGTTTGCAATGTATCTGAAATATAGTTTAGCCTTTTTGGTCTAAAATAGGGTACACGTTTGTGAGAAACTGAAACCCTAGAAACTTCACAGAAACTGCTATTTTGTCCGGGAATAGGGTACAGATTTAAGAGAAAATCCCTTTCTTCGTCTGAAATATAGTATAAAATCACATTTTCTGGTCTGAAGTAGGGTAAGAATTGCGCCAAATGTACCGCACACTCCCACTTAAAACTTTAAGCTGGCAACACTCCCTCCGGGACTCTGCAGTCTGCCACTCGCAAAGCTAAGCTCTGCCGTCGTGTACCGGAATCTATTGTTTTATAATACAAAAACATAGTGTAAATGCATTTGCTTTTAGCACTGTTCCATTGTGAGCGCCGTTCTTTGTTAACCGGTACACGACGACAGAGCCCAAAATAGGTTTATCCTTTGAAAACGTGGCATCACGCAGCCATTTATATGACGAATGAAGTCACGTGTGGTGATGTACTTTAGAGCAGATTTCGTATGAGTGTAAAACAGACCGAGCCGTGCCGTGACTGTGTCAGTACCGTGATGTCTATAAAAAGACATTCTAAATTCCTGTCGTAACCGTGCCGTGACCGTGCGGTGCTGTTTTCACAGTCATACGAAATCTACTCTATTTTTGCGCTTACCGTCATATGAATTGTAACCTCTTTGAACCTTGACGAGACATACAATTAACACTACAGCCAGAATAACAAAGAGCAGTCCACCTACAGTACCACCAGCTGTTGCGCCTATGTTGGCTTTGTTGTGTTCAGTATTGGTGCCAATCCCTGATAAAAACAGACATTGTTATAAGCACATCATAAAATGTATTACACAGTTGAAGATGTAAAAATAAAAGAAAACATCCTCACTTTAAGTTTAACTCTATTCAAGACCTCCACCCTTCCGCCTGTCCCAAAGACTTAATGTACGGACACATGATCAATGCAACTGCAACGATAACTATTGTGAAACTTTTTCTGTAACATTGCAAATTAATAATTAAGAGTTGCACCGTGTCTCAACCCAGTTGCGCACAACAGTTGGAGGAGTACAATCGAGTGTAACGTCTTTTTCCTGCTACTTTACGGACACTGTTGCAGGAGTGAACACACGGTACAACTACTAGCGTTGCAAGGCAAGGTGTATTGTGCATGCTATCACTGACGTCGATGTATTTCACAAACGCGGTGTGGTAGGGTGTGAGGTACGTATGCCCTTAGAAACAACAAGCCTTTAAAAAAGGATTGAATCTTCAAAGGTGAACAGTCTGCGATTCTCGGATACTTACCACGCGGCTCGCACTCTGTAGCATTAATAAATTTCACTTGTGTCGCTTCGTCACCATTGGACGTCTCAACTGACGTGGCTGCTACCTTCAACGTGAAAGGTTTAAACTTGCCTTCATATTTGACGACTAATTCAGAGAGGGACTCGAGCTTGACATAGTGGACACCATTCTCTTCTCGTCCAGGCGGGCTCAGCTGGTAGCCAGCAGGTAATCCAGATACCTTAATGGTGAGCATTTCAGAGCCGTCACGGTCTTGAAGCGAGCAGTTGATGGACAGCGGTATAGTATCTTTTGAGTCTGCGCATGTGTCTTTAGTAACGAAATTTGGTAAATCAGCTTTCGCCTTGATGTTAACAGTAAGCGTTGAGTTTGTAAACGACTTCTGAGCTCCACGTTGCACTTCTGAAACGATTTTGAAAGTCACGTTTCCTGAAAAGTGACGTGATGGGGTCATGAGCATTTTTCCAAATTCTTGATGACGTAATACGATTCGATCTTCACTGCGCATGCCCCGACTGAAGGTGAATGAAGGAGGAACACCATATATGGTAATTATCAAAGGGATGTTGGTGGTGACATTGCAATTGTTTTCTGCCAAACGCGCAGACAAAAATACATCGACGGGCGTGTCCTCGGTACCAACACTGGAAGAAGTTTCTAGAATTGGTGGCTCAAGTTGGTCTGAATAAATCAATAATAAAAGAGAGAGAAAGGAATTTTGTTATTGGAACATAGCCACAAAGCTTTAAAAATTGAATGATAGATTTTAGGAAGGGGGTATACCACATGTTCGTCAAATTTTACAAGGCCTTCTTATATATTATTCATTCATCATTCGCTCACTCATTCATTCATTCATTTATTTGTTTGTTTATTCATTCATTGATTCATTGATTCATTGATTCATTGATTCATTGATTCATTGATTCATTGATTCATTGATTCATTGATTCATTGATTCATTGATTCATTGATTCATTGATTCATTGATTCATTGATTCATTGATTCATTGATTCATTGATTGATTCATTCATACATTTATTCATTCATTCATTCATTCATTTATTTATCTTTTTTGTCCCTGTGCCACTATATAAAATATTATATTGTATCGTATTGCATTGCATCAATCAGGCTTCCAAATAATATTATTCTTTGTACCTTGCGAGCAGTCAACACCGTAAAACCCTTTCTCACAGACACACAAATTAAACATGGAACAATTCCCACGGTTTGAGCAGTTCTTGAGATGCAAGCAAGATCCTGAAAGAGAAAAATATCAATATTATCATATCTATCTGATACGATATACAAACTGTGTTACAACTAAAAAATTCTTCAGGGCAATACGTGCGATTCAACTGTTTGGTTGTAAGAAAATATCAAGGTCTACAATATCTTGTATTTACCTTTGATTTCCGGGAAGTCAACAAATATCGCTCGCTGAAACTGAACTTCCTGTAGATTACCCACGTGATCAACAGCTGCTGTAGCCAGCTTGTACGATCTGCCTGGTGCAAGGGGTAGAACAGCAATGTCTTCACTAACGTCTTGCAATAGGAGCTTGAAGTCAGATGGAGCGCTAAGCGCTCTTGACACGGCTGAGACTACAATGATAATTGGAAAGAGAAATATGCTTTGAGTATCACTACTGGTTCTCTCAGCATCATAGGAACGTGTTTGATTTTATAAAACGTCGGTTTGGCCAACTAAGTTACATAACTATATGAGATAAATCAAGCTGAAAAAAACTACTAGCAACATAATAATAATGGAAACAATTGCAAATCTCGCTACATGTAGGTAATTTACAATTGGCTACTTGAATCCTACACAAATATCTAACTATGGTTATTATATATACAATAATCTTCTTTGATAAGACTAGAACTTCATCAGATCTGGATCATTCCAAGCTTTGTTTCTACAGCAAAAGATATAATATGATAACCTAATTGCTATCTTTGTGATGGTTTTGATTATATATATGTGTTTCTGTTGTTTGCTGTCAAAACCCCCGGGGGGGGGGGACTCCCATATATCGTTGGGCGGGGATGATCGTCGTATCTTTTAGGGGTCAAAATCATGGTTCTGTATCTTTTAGGGTGTTACGAAGGTTTTTTGTCCCACCTACCGTTAATCTGGTATCTTTTAGGGTATCTTTTTAAGAGAATAACATATTACATAATAATAACAGCAACGACAGCTTTTAAATTGGTATCTTTTAGGGGTAAAAATCTTATGCTGCCACGCCCACCTTCGTTAGACTCGGTATCTTTTAGGGGTATTTTTTAAAATTTCCGACGATCATCCCCGCCCATAATGAGAGGGAGTCCCCCCCCCCCCCCCCCCCGGGTCAAAACTTAACTCATCTAACATTGTAATTAAGAAACTATCAGAGTCTTAAGCGAAAACACCAAGCGAACTGAACTAACTGACACGACTTTCTCGTGATAGTGGCATAGATTATCAATAGTTTCTTTATATTTAGTTGTTTTTCTAGTTATATTCTGGAGGTTTGATTCAAGCCAACAGTCAGTTCAAACACATGCAGGCAGTCATCAGTAGTGGAAAGTATAAGGAATTTTATTCAGAGAGGGATAAACACACGACAGTTACAATTTTGCAATCGTACTGATAACCCATACAATAGATTGAAACTCGTCCATCATGGATCTTCTTTCCTTTCTTCCTTCCTTCCTTCCCTCCTTAACTTCCTTCTTCCTTCCTTAACTTCCTTCTTCTTTCCTTTCTTCCCTCCCTCCCTCCCTCCCTCCCTCCCTCCCTCCCTCCCTCCCTCCCTCCCTCCCTCCCTCCCTCCCTCCCTCCCTCCCTCCCTTCCTTCCTTCCTTCTTCTCTCTGTCTTTGTTTAATTCTCTTCCATTTCCTTTTTGTTCCTTAGTAATTTTACTTCCTTTTTTAAGGACAGAGACTTCACATAAGTTCACTCTCAAGCCACTTTCTGTCGTTTCAACTGCATAGTAATCTGACAGAGGCCACGTATGGCCGTATTATAACCAAGATGAAGGGGGGAAAAATACTCGCCGAGTACATACCTTGCTGTTCTTGATAGTAGATATCTACTGACTGTACTCCAGTACCAATGTCTTGCTTATTGACCTTCACCGCTAGAGTGCCCGTATTTAAGACGTCTTGCAGTACAGTTAGGTTAGTACGTGGACCTGAATTGTCGATCTTTATAAAGAAACAAATGGCTGCTCAAAAAACCGCGAGGCGATAACACGGTACAGTGGGTGGCAGCATAAAATCGAATCGCGCGCAAGGTTTGTGATTTTGTAGCTTGCTGCCTTGCTAGCAGACTTTCCTGTCTAGGTCTATATGGCCCACCACTCAGCAAAGTCCAATCGGTTGCTACATTCAACAGTCCGAAACCCGCCCTAAGATATCTGCAGTGACATCGACATTCCTTATTGACTACTCTAAACATTCTGGGCTTTTACTACGTTTACTACATTTACTCGCTGACATTTTTACCGTATTGAATATTGGTGGTGTGTCGATTGGTTCGTTGACGTCAAATATGATACTTGCGGCTGCATCTATTCTAGTCAGCGGTTTTACGTCTTTCTGGGCGCGAATACTGAATGTGACGTAACCCTGACCAGTTTTCCCATTGTTTGGTGGAAGAAAACCGCGTCTTGGGTCACGTGGTGCTTCACCTAACAAAAATAATGGAAAGTGAGCAAGTTTACTAACACATCTAGATAAACGATTTCCCGCTTATTATACAAAAACAACGATCCTCTCTCTACCGTTGCTAATATTGATGTTCACGGTATTGAAAGGTATTGAAAGATATTGAAAGCTCATAGCTACACTGCACGGATTGTTTGAAGACAAAACAAGTGTGCAAGGGCACAGAAGAATAAATTACGGACCTCTGTTTTCCGATCAACCGACGTCATCTGTGCATATATTGGAGCTGTACAGACGCACAGAAAGAAATGTATCTATTTGTTAACGACAATGAAAAAAATTTGGATAAATCCTTTAGTATTGATGATTTTCTGGTAATTTCCCATCATACCAAACCCAAATAAACAAACAGTTTGGCACAGAACCATTTCAACCACAAGTTTTTTAGGATACGTCCACACTACTAACCCGAATTAAAATTGAAAACGAATCTCTTTTTTCCCTCTGTTTTCTTACCTATGTAAACAAAAGAGGCATAGCCGTAGCCAAAAATGGAATATTTGATTTTGCCCTCCTCCTCCCCATGCCTTCCTCGTCTTGTCTTGATGTATCCAACATCGTTTATCGTTTTTGTGCCCTCACCTTTACTGGAGCAAGTCTAGATTTTGTACATCCGCATCATATCTTATTTTAACATGGTGTATTTTATGTTGGATGTTTTAATAAAGCGGCTGTGGGTCCCTTCGCCCACAGCCATAACACTCCAAACTCAGGTGTGTTGAGTTATTGCCTTGCCCAGTAAACGAGCTTCAGGAAAAGCAGCAGCACATCCTAATAGTTTTGTGTGGCGCAGACAGGGGAAAACATAAAGATGAGTTTTCGAATTTTCGAGGGCTAGTGTGAACGTTGCCTTTGTATAAACAAAATGGCATGTTATGAATCGAATTCGGTTAAAGCCGATACCATTGGGACAATACGAAGTGCATGTACTCCGTAATAACCGCGGGTGTCTGTATTAATCGGGTGTCCGTATTAAACGGATGATTTTATAGGTATTTTGTTTCGGCAAGGACAGAATCACTTGTCCGTAATAATCGGGTACCGGTATGTCCGTATTAACTTGGTTTCCCTAAGGCTTGGTTCCACTGTATTCGACCAGTTGTATAAAAAACACACACACATATATATATATGTACGTACCTGTTTTGGGGTCGAGACTTTGTAGATCCCAGGTGGCCTCGTTTTGTACGATATCGATACCTGCTGTCACTCGAACGTAGAGGTTTCTATCTTTTACAAAATCAAGTTTTTCCTGAGAAGAAGGAGAACAAAAGAATAGTGTACCCAACATTTGAATAGATCTTTCATGCATTTGCTAATATATTGCCATTTAGTTTTAGCTCGCAATGTTTCGTGATTTATTAATTTTTGTTTGTTTGTTTTTCTTATTTATTTTTTGAGCTTTAAAATTAAACTTGGAATCACTAGAGCGTTGTTTGTCGTCGTATATGGGCTACCAGATCCCCGTATTCCTCTTGGGTATGCATAGGAAAAAAATATTCGTGATTCCTACCAACTAATAACTAAAATTACTCCTGGTCAAAGCCTTGGGAGTTTTTTTGGGAAAAAAACAGGCAGTTGGTGTACACATTTATACCTGAAGAAAAGGGCTTGAAGTCTCCAGCGTTCTAGTGAAGTTTCCAAATCCAAACGATCCTATCCTAAAAGATCTTGCATCTAAATCAGAATCAAGCTTGTATCGAATGAAAACTCTTTGCGCAGGCGCAGTGGCGTTGGGATCATTTTCAAAACGAATTTTATAGTTTAACGTCGACTCTCCGCTGATGAATCGAGCATCGCCATAACCAGCTGGACCAAGAATGTCGTTCTGTTGTCAGAAAAAGAAGAAAGAAAAGGTGCAAAGGAAAAAAAAGAATAAACTATTAAACAATTATTGGATAAGACTGAGCCAGTGAAGAATTATGCAGAGCAATTAAGAAGGCTGTTGTCTGCCGAATAAAATCTTCTCGAGGTCTGCATATTTCTTTGTATCATACGAAAACCGAATTCAATGGATGTTTTATTATTATCCATTCAAAATATTTCTCCGTCCTTTTATTGACTTAAACTCCTCGGATAATTTTCCATAACCAGCTAACACTGACCATATATGGAAGTTAATAATTAAAAAAATCTTAGATGATTGACGTCATTCGTTCATATCATTGATGAAAAAATGACTGGATCATATTTATGCCACTCAGCAGAACTAGAATGATAAAGTGGTTTCTATCATTTCTAGAAAATTTAAATTTTCAAGAAAATTAACAGCCCATTTTCTAACCAAAGAGCCGAAAAAAGGAAAAAAAGGAAAAAAGTAAGAATGATAACTACTGCAAAAAATTTGCCTCTACTGTGAACATGTTAACATAACAGAAGTTTTCTTTTTTCAGTTTTAATAAAAGCTGTGGAAATGTTTTGAAAGAATAATATCCGATATGTGTAGCGGAGAGACATACAAGAAGACACAGCTGTTTGGGTTGTCTAGTGATATATCGTTAATAATTATTAATATGGTCTTACCGGATCACGTGACGCTATCCAGTCCATATAGTCATTATACCATTGTTTAAACTTATCTTTCGTTTTCTCCCATTTTTTCTTGGCATTTTCCAACTCTTTTTTAGTCAATGATCCACTAAATAGACTGTCAACTAAATCTTTCGCCAATTTTGGGAAACTTATTATAGCTAAATAAAAGAAAGGAAATAACTTTTAGTATGAGCTTATATTAATATTTATGGCATAAAATTACTTTTTTAGTATATATATGACTATATACCACATCCCTTTTTCATTTAATTTTTCATAGAAATCTTGATGGGTGTCACATTATTGGATACGTTTGGTCACAAAAGCTACAACGGCGTGCAAAACCTGTTGAGGCACTGCCCCCATGTTGGTCGAAATTCGCCACTCCTGTTTTAGACACCCCCTCCCCACCTCTCTCAATGTTGAGTAGGCCTGGGAGATTGTTGCTAGGTCCAAGACCCGTCCCAACCAACATTGTGCGGGAGAGGGGGGGCGGGGGGGGGGGGGGGGTTTGAAATATATACCCATTTCAAGGACTACATGGTGGGAGTTCAATCACATTGTGTTCATTTGAGAGGACAGTGTCTCAACTATTCTGCACGCCGTTTGTAAATCAATGCTCGCATTCCAGCGTGCGCACTAAGACGTGCTTTAATTTAGATTTTCAATTTGATTGGTTGATTGAGATGTGATGTGGACTTGAATGTCAAACTAAAGGTGCTGTTACACGCTGAAACTTTTCTCTGAAACTTGCTTCAATGGCCGTTGCGAAACAAATTTCACAACGCATTGTATCGTGTAACATGTTCATTTTGCTGAAACGTCCCCCGGGTTGGTTTCACGAGACGGTTTCACGAAAAGTAATACTTCTTTCTACTCCTGCAACAGAAACTTGAACAAGTGTCCTGACGAAATTTCAGCGTGTAACACTCCTTATGAAATTCGTCTCGCATCGGCGATCGACACAAGTTTCAGATAAACGTGTCAGTGTGTAACAGTGCCTTAAAACACGCACAACTTGATTGAAGATGGCTTGAACTCAACACTGTTGCAATGAGTTTGAAACTTTATGTCCAAGCAAGAATTATGTTAAAGTAAAAGCGATATGGCAAAGACTTTCAATGGACTTTACTTTGGGAAACAATTTTTGCCGAATTCATCGTAATTTTGCCAATGTGTCTCGCAGGACAGACTGCTATTGAATGCTTCAAGGATATGAGCCGGTCTTAATACAAATCATTTCTGAAGACACTTTGTAGAATGGCACGAACTCTTCTAAGTACGCTAAAAACTTCAGTATTTCTAAAACGGTGTGTAATGTACAGAGCTGCAGTGTGCAAAGCGGCAGCTGAAAATTTCCATTCATATCAAATATATCTCTATAAAAATGTGTCGTTCGCGCGGCCATGAAGTCTATTCCATATTTGGACAGGCATTGCCCTATTTCAGAAGTCACGTAGATTTCTATTTGTTGATTTTTCCTGCAATTTGGAGCCTCAAACTGTAAAAATTCCATCAAAACTTGCAGATATTGTAGCGATGAAACACATCACATTGTCCACCATCTTGAAATTAGCTTAGAAACCTAGCTTTTCGGTAACAGGAAACCCAATGGTAGAAACACAGGAAGCCCGCACGAAGGACACAATATGTTTGATATGGACAAATCAAGCGTTCCGCACGAGCACATTTTACACGAGAGAAATTTTCTTTGCCACTAAAAGCTTACACTTCAACTTTCCAGCAAATATATGTGCCGTATAAGTTTTGCTCAAATGTTCTCTTAGATACAGACAAAAAATATTTGTCATAGAAAGTTTGCTCGTAGGGATGGGCAGATTCAATAGTAATGTATTATTATTTTTTGCCTGCATATATGGCCTCTGCCAACACGTCGGAATGCAGCTCAGTTTAGAGGGCTAAACAATAGGTTTCCAGTTTTCCAGTTTTTCAAAATTTCATTGAAATTCTTTGATTTTGCCTTCCAAATTAAGCTGCATTCCGACGTGCTTTGAGGAGGCAGCATGCATGGCCGAGTGGTCAGAGCCTTGGTCTCGCAATCTTGCGGTCCCAGGTTCGGTTCCCGCTCTGGCCACTAGCTGAGACTGAATTTGTTCCGATTTCGATAAGTTCAAATTCAGTTTCTCGGCCATCATTGTAATATAGCCAACTGGTTCGCCTCCTCGCCAGTTAGGATTCTTAGCTACTTTATGTTGTTATTATATTTCATTTCATTTCAGTTTATTTCAACCGTATTTGATTATATACATATAGATATTTGCGGTATATAGATCTTAAACATTATTGTTATCTTTTGAAGTATTGCCAATGTAATTCTGCAGTAGTTCCCGCACGACTTGTTTAATTAAATTTTATTGTTGTACTTACGAAGTTTGATGGGGAGCCATGCCGTAGCTGCGCCTGTGGCTGCTTCTTTTATCATATCTTTGCCATTGAATGGTTTACCATCAATTGCCTGTTTGATTGCATATCCTGCTAGACCAGCAAAGAATGCATGTTTGGCTGCAAAATAGGCACCTGAAAAATCCCAGTAAATAGCTAGGGTCACTAGAGTGCTTACAATATATCCGTGAAAAAGTTAGCGAACTAAATTTTACTAAATAGCGCGAATTCCTTTGTTTAGTTAGTGCAAATAAGTGCAATTTCTTACAAAGTTTTTCACGGATATATTGTAAGCACTCTATTAAAACTCAAAATCCAGGCAATTCCTTGCATGCTATACTACTTAGTTCACATTAGATGACTTTGACTTTACTCTCGGATTTGCTCGGATTTGCAGGCCAACAAAGTCAAATAAAGCCTCTGATACCCAGAGTATTTACACACCTACTGCGAAAGGTACTTTAAGTGCAACTGCAGCTCCTCCTGTTGCTCCGACCACAGCGCCTGTCAGTGCAGCACTAGCTGCACCTATAACTGACAAAGAAACTGAATGTTAAAAAGCTAGCTCTTAGTAACTGCTGTAAAGTTCCATTTACGGCACGAACCAGTTTTCCTTGACAATTTTTGCTTGAGTCCACAGTTTACACTTCAAGACTGCAAAGGATTTGGTATAGTCTTCTAGCAATTAATGTAACATAGCATGTTTTGGTTGCATAAAACATGAAAACAGAAGGCTTAATTGCTCATAACGCTTGCTGGAATGCTTAAAATGCTCACCAATGAAATAACATCACACAAGCAATGACAATAGTGAATAGATTAATTAACAGAAAAAAATACCAAGATTCTTTGCGGCCTTGGAGTGTACACTGTGGACTTGTTGCGACAACGTTTTTTGGATTAGGTGTATATGAAATCAGCAAGTTAGACAACAAGTTGCAACAGTAACAACTAGCCACATGTAGTTTCATAAAAAAATAACATTGGCTTATTTTAACCATCAAAGAGTAGAATTAACCGTCAACCGTCAAAGTTATACCCCCATTGAGACCCTTTTGTTAACACCCAGGTTTTTACGAGAAGGAAAGTTAAAACAACTGGCGTATTTACATTTATGTGTGTACGCTTTTAATTTTATAGATTCTTCGCTAGTCTAGCTGGCATAGTGATAAATCATCATTTGTACACTGGCAAAAATTAATCGCTAAGTGAATAATTATTATTCAGTTCAGCTTCTACTATTGTTTGTTTGTTTTTATTTATGAGAACGTCTGGTTTAACAGGAAATGCAGTGTGAGGCTCACAAGGGATGGTGCTGGTCTGTCAATTAAATACTATACTTTCACTTTATTGGTCTATTTTACTTTAAACAGAACTGTTTTACCTCCCCAGGTTGGCTTTTCTCCTGCTGCCCATTGTCCTACCAAATATGCCCCTACATTACCAACAGTCCCAATGCCTGCACCAACGAGCACCACAGGTAAACGCCCTTGAGGGTCTTGTAAAACCATGGGGTTATTGTAGGCGTATAGATAGAGGTTTGTCTCCAAGGTACGGTATCCTAGACAACAGAATAGAGCAATTATTTATATCCAAAGCATACAAATTTTGAGGTTGATAGTCGAAAAATAGAGAATACTTCATGGAAAGTGCGCGCGTATGGTTTTTATTCACGAGTTGTGAAGTATCATAAAACGAACGTTCGTTTTATGATACAAAACAACGAGTGAATATAAACCGTGCAAAGCACTTTCCATGGTGTTTTCACTTTATCATATGCATACCGAGATTTGTATAAAATTTAGTTATTTTGCTGTAAAAATGGAAATGCAGTGCAGAAATATTTTGATCCATTGTGTGTCTTTTCTTTTTTCCTTTTTTTGTACTTTTTTCTTACCTATATCCTATTTTTAAGTTAGTATCACATTCATTTGACCAAAATTCTTAAGTTATATAATATAAATAAGTCTGCTATCTATCTAGTTTGACCCAGAGGTTATTATAGATAGCATGTACCTAACTTCCTGTTACAGTATTTCATGTACATATAGACAAGATAAATGTGGTTCTAAATAAAAATATGTTGTATTGTAAATCACACTCGTGATTAACAAATTGCACTCCAGCTATGCGGTTGTGCAATTTTGTAATCACTCTTGTGATTTCAGCCCAAATTACACTCCACTCAGTTCTATTACCAAAACTAATAGTTCAACCAAAGACAAGTGTGTCGAAAAACCTCAACTTCTATATAGTCACTTTGAGAAATACAAAATAATACAAAATGTTTACGTCAGGAAATACAATACACTGATAAGATAATCACGATACTGTGATCTATTTTATGACAATGAATAATACTTTACCTAATGGATCGTAACTAATAAATCGACCAATCATAGCATCGTAATATCTTGAACGCATTCGGTAAAGGTAAGGAACACTTTTCTCTCTTAACACACCCCACTGACCCACAAACAAGAAATCGTTAGGAACACTTTCTTCTGCTTTGAGTACCAAACCAAAGGGGTCGTACTTGTAGGTGTTGAGAATATCTCCATTATCGTCGATTAGATTGATGACGGAACTGAAAAATAACAAAAAGAAATCTTTTTGAAAACAAGTCGCGCGCTCGGCGGGCTTTCAACCCTCCTCAGCTGAGCATGCGCAGTTAAGACCTGCCTATAAAGACAAAGGGGAAAAAAATACATTTTATGAGTCAGACGCCTGCCGAGTGAAAAATAACCAAAATCGTTTTTTTTTGGTAAACTGAAATCCTCAGATTACAAAAAATAGATCGTCCTGCAAATGATAGTTTACAAGCAAATTATCAACATCCGATCTCAATTTTCAACTTTCTACAACGGCAAAATCAAATTTACTTACCTTTCACCATTAAACTGATAGTAGATCGCTGTTCCATTCATGTTTAATTGAGCTAATAAACCTTGTTCGTTGGTGTGAACGAACAGTGTAGAGACTCCTCCTGAAACCTAGATTGTCATTACATAGCAATTATATTTGAGCAGTGCCTACGAAATATATTATAAATTAAATATAAAAGCAAGATGGTGATTTCAACTGTACTATACGTATACGTTATAATTGAGGTTATCTTGAATATGTACTCTGCTATAGAAATGCTAGTGTAGAATATATCCACCCAAATCGGTCATTTTAGTCAATAAGTTCACACGTGTTGACTAGGTTTAATACGATACAATAACATTTAAAAGCAAATTTTTTTCAACGCGTAAATTCAACGTCGTCCAACCTCGAATCCAGCATTTCTGATACCGAGGGGGTCATATAAGCCTTTACCTTTATGACGTTTCATACCTACACTTCCAGAATCCTTTTCAGTAACTTCTTTTGTTATGCTATCTATAGTTTTCACTATTGTCTTGGTTTTATCAAAAGAACTTTAACATATGAATATCAAGAGCAATTTCAAAAAGAATTATGGTTACCGTAGTTTGGGTATGATACGTCATATAGGGTTAAGCGTCCATTGGCGAGGATCGTAAGTATTTTATGTGGTTTTAAATGTATCGATCCTGAGTGTGGAAATAGCATTATTTGCTAAACCAATGTTAATGGTCATTCATAAAGGCGGTATTCTACCTGTGCGATTACATTGGAACCAAGGATACTGAATGGGTCCACAATGAATCGAGTCTCGCCACTGGTACATTTCTTCTTGTACAAGTTACCCAGTGAGTCGTAGATGAAATCACATCTGAAATTTAGACAGGTGATTGAGCTGAAACAGAAAGCTCGAACATAGAACTAAATAGCTAAGGCGATTGCTGGGTTGCATTTGACGCCACAGCAGCCATCTTGGTTGAACTTGAACAAAAGTTAAGATTTCTCATTAGCATCGCTTGTTCGTTCATCCAACATGGCTACCGCTCCTTTGTGTTTTCATTCTCAGGGGAATGGTTGAAACCCAGCAATTAGTTCAACGCTAGTCTTAATTTTTTGCAACTACACTTGACTGGCTTTGTTAGTGTATAAGGCAAGCTAGATCTGGCGGAATGGATAATTTACATGATGACGTCATTTGACTACAACTACAAGAATGCTTTACGAATTTCCATTCTTATTCAGATGTTTATTCCCTCCCAAACGTAGAACAGAGTAGTAGAAAATGAAAAAGGAAAAGGAAAAAGGATTCTGGTAGTTGTAGTCAGATGACGGCATCATGCATCATTCCTCGTGTGTTGATATTCATGTGGTTTTATTTCTACACATGCCCCATTTCAGACGAGTTGGGGAGTGTTACCTTCTTACCTTCTGCCCGATAACAACCAAAACGATTTCAAATGGGTGTATACATCAGCACAGTCTAAGATTTACCTTTCGTTAGCTGTCTCTGCCTGCATCAACACGTTCTCTTCACTAAACACATACTTTACATCTTTTGCACGAGAGTTTTTATTTTTCCTTGACAGCATGTTACCATTCTTATCATAAACATACTCTTCATTTCCTGCCGATACGTACTGATTGACTTTGTTTGTTTGATAGTTTTCTCGTTTGCCATCATCAACAGTAAAAACCCTGTTTCTACGACTGTCATAGTCGTACACACGTGACCGCTTTGTCCCATTGTTGTAATTCTCTGTCCAGCCAATCAACTGCGAGGCGGCATCATATCTAAATAACCGCTGACCATCTATGGATTTTATTTCAATAGGTCTACCCTTAACATCGTATTTGTATTCAAACATGGACGAGACGTTGCCATCTGGTAAATAGTTTACAAGTTTGTGACGTCGTTTTGTTCCAGGGTAAAAAGTTTGTTCCATTGAGGCGTTGTTTCCCAATACATTTTTATAAAGGTTACCACTGGAATCGTAGTGAACTTTAAGAAGCGCCTTCGTACCCTCTGTTGCAGCGGTATACACTTCTGAAAGACGATTGTTGTTGTCATAGTGATAGGAAACATTGTATCCTGTGCTATTCTCGTACAAACCAATGCGCTGTCCATTCATATTGTATCTGTACTCTATGTGGCTCCCGTCAGGGTATGTCACGCTAACAGGTTGGTTGTCACGGTTGTAACGCAACGTGATTGTCCCTGCTTTGTTCGTTGCCATGATAATGTTTCCTTCAGAATCGTGTAGATAGTATGTAGGACCGACATCGGGCACTGACTTTTTGGCCTACGATATAAGACAGCGAAAAATATGGAGAATATATACACGACTTTCAAAAATAGCGGGCTTGCAACGGATCACCAATGAGGACTGGTGGCCATTTTCTGGTGACCATGAAAACCAGGCCACAAAAACATGAATATTAATTAATGAGTGATTGCTTTCGGAACCGTTTTCGGCCGAAATTGAATATACAACGCATGTTTGATATTAGAGTATTAGCATGACAACTTCATATTGTTTCTTATAGTTAAGGCGCTGTTACACTGTGCAATTTTCTCAGCAACTTGTCTCGCAACGACGTTGCGAAACAAGTTGCTGGAGGATTGCACAGTGTAACAGGGGTTGTCTCGCAATTTTTTTGTTGCGCGTAGCGTTGCATGAAGTAAAACTCAGGTCTACTTTTCGCAACACATTGCAGCAACTTGCAATGCCATTGCACAGTGTATCACCCCCTCCAGCAACTTTCCTCGCAATTTTCGAGGCACGTTTTCTACGAACGCATACGCAATTTCTCATTTCGCTCTGAGGAGCTCTGGGTACGAGTAAAATATTGCAAGTTGCTGGGGAAAATTGCACAGTGTAACAGTGCCATAAATCTGCGATGGCCGAATTCATACTAGAAACGTGTTCTGATCGGACAAATAAGTCATCTGATAAATTTGAACGAGTTTATTTTCTTCAAAATTCTTGTCCACTTGTTGGTCGTCTTCAACAGGTTAGCCGTGACTAGTGTGACTTCGGCCAGCAATTCAGATATCCAATGTATGAAAAAAAAGTACAATTGCTTTTTTTTCAGATTGGGAATTTATCGTAATTACCAGTCTGTCATCAGCTCTGTACTCAAACATGATGTCCCGTCCATTACGCGTTGTTCTCCTTTTCAAGTTCCCTTTATCATCGTAGTCAAAGGTATCTTTCGACCCGTCAGGAAATGTAGATTTGACGATTTTGTCTTTCTTGTAACTTAAACTGTATGTGGATCCAGTAGCATCGGTGATGTTCCTGGGAATTCCATCGTCTCCAATCAAGTACTGAACTTTATCACCACTACCGTCTTCGACAATCATGATCTTTTTCTCTGTATTTAGTGTCTTTTTCTCCATTATCTTTGGATAAAAAGATATGAATGCATTTTTAAATGTTTTCAAAAATGTCAAATGACATATTATGAAATGAAAATTAAGAAAATGGAATAGAATCCTTGTACGCTTTTAGAAAGGAAAAACTGGGAATTCTAAATATTGAATCTAAATTGATCTACTTAACTTCTTATTATAGTTATAGTTAATTTAGAGTAGATTTCGTATGAGTGTGAAACGTACCGCGCCGTGCCGTAACCGTGTCAGTACCGTGATCTCTATAAAAACATTCGAAATTCCTGCCGTAACCGTGCCGTGACCGTGCGGTACCATTTTCACAGGCATACGTACGAAATCTACTCTGACGGAACCTCTCGGTACGGACTCCTCTACGCAAACCTCGATATTGCGGACAAATCTATAAGGTCTCAACAAAATATAATCCTTATATATTCTTTGTTTTAAAACTTCTATATATTCCCGACTCTCTCTATGACGGACAACGCACACCTAATTTTGGTCCTACATAGCAAAATTCCTTTATAATAAGGGCACTTTTTCCAGCCCTCCGTTGTCCGTTCTAAAACGATTCCACTGTATTCAAATAATCAACTTACATGGTCTCCATACACGAGGCTTCTAACAGCAGTAGTTTCTGTAACAAGGCTATCAGAACGAAAAGGTATCCCATCACCCCCTGTAAACGACAGTATATTCATTGTCTCGTCAAATGTATAGGTCACGTGACTGTTATCTTCTTTATTAGTGACTTCTAGCTGGCCATTCCAATCGTGCTTGAACTTCAAAGTCTTTGATGTACGACCATTCTGCGTTATACTGACCATCTTTTCAAGAAGACCGGTGTCAGCGTTGAACGAATAGGAGAGTTTGGCACCGTTAGGGTAGGTCACGCTTTGTATGTCGTAATCGTCCGTGTAGGAATAACTTTGGGTCTTGTCTTGGATGGTGGTGGAAATAAGGAGTGGCGTGTTTGGGTTATAGGTGTATAAGCTGGAAAGAATATCCAAGTTTTGCTGGTATCAATTGAAGGCATTTTAATTTTTTTGAATTAACATTTATCACAAAATCAACATCGTAGCATGATTATCATGAAATCATGATTATTATAAATCACACCAATGTCGCTTAAAAATTTATGTATGCAGTATTAGTATTTGTCTCAAGCTATTCACATCATACGAGCACCAAAGAAATCCGGTAATTATAATTCAGTGACTAAAGCTAAGCACATTTAGCTAGTATCTTTATAAGTTACGTTCAGATCTTGTCTCGATCGGAGTTTTCCAAGTCCACTTCCACACGATTAATTCATTACTATGCTCCTTACAGTCGACTAAAATGATCATTTATCGACATGTTTGGACTGTTTTTATACGCATGCACCACCCCCATCAGTATCATTATCCTTTTCATCATTTCAAAGGAGTGTCTCTAATAACAATCTTTCACAGTAGCATATCCACCTAGTATTTCTTCATTTGATGACACTCACACTCATCACCTCTACATTGACTGACGACAACGATTAATTCACATGTTGACTTTTGTTGAAGGAATAAAAAGCGGATAACCCAGTGAAAAACCCTCGTAGCATAGAAAAGAAAAACACATCAAACAAACTCAGTTCACATATCATCCATTGCCCGAGCTGGAACTCTCAACCACAGAGATGAATGGCAAGCGCTTTCACCGCTGGCCAGTTTAGCAATCTAAACTGAGCAAACCGCCAAAACGCTATCCGCTTACCTGATTATTTCCTGGCCACTTGGTTTGATCAAAACAGCCTTCCTTACGAGGTTTTGAGAGTTGAATTCCACACGAACTGATCCTCCCTTTGAATGTTTCATCACAGTGGGTTTTCCATCAGATGTATAGGAAGACACAGTAATGTTTTCATCTGGTGCATTCAAACTACGTATTGCTTTGAGTCTTTTGCTTTGTGCATCAAATACAAAAATATCCGTACTGTCTTTCTCAATAGAAGTGACAACGAGTTCTATCAAGAATAATATTGTAAATTAAAATAAGCAAACTCTTTTATGGCGTAGTGAAATATATTTGATATTATCGAACGTGCAAACTCCTTCACGCGAATAGTCGATGTGACATCTATGCTCTTTCTTTCTGAAATACGCTAAAAGGATACGATTAGAGGGAAATTGAAGCATATCATATAATTATTGCTTGTAATTTGAGCTGATTTGCAACCAATTACTAGCTACTCTTTGCTACAGTGCATTGCTTTCATTGAAATCTTGTAGTGTCAAATCTTCCATAGTCGTAGATGTACTCCAACCTCTCCGACCGGCAAGATGACTTACCGTCTTCTTCCACTTTGATGTTGCCGTGTTCATCACCTAAGTAGATCCCCGGTTGTACTAGACGGAAGGTCTTTTCCTCTCTCAGAAAAATCATTGTAACCATGGTATCATTCTTGTTAGCTATGATTGTCTCCCTGAATTAAAAAAATGGGAATCGTTTACAGCGAGATCCCAACTTCTCCATTCCCCAAGTCTGATTTATACTTAACTTAAGCAACACAGGCCAAGTATAAAGGGATTAAATCATGGTCAAAATATTTAATAAAGACTATCTCCGGTCCTAGGGGAAATAAAGCCTTATGTCATTCAGAAACGTTCCGTTATTACTGATCACAAACATGGCTCCGTCTAATAGCAGTGGTTTTCGTTTTTCAAAGCATATATGAGAAATAAAAACGGACGCATTCTCAGCAAAACGTTTTAAATGTTTAAAAATTGCAGTTAATATCTCATTCTTTACAGTGTCATGGGGCAGAATTGAGGGACATCAAGAGTGTTAATTTAATTACTAGGCCTTCTGAGCGCGCGAAGTTCGAAAGAAAATGGCCAAATTGGCGTCAGTTGTGATGACCTTTTCGCCTGTAAGTGCTTGAATATTACGAAATTCGATTAGGTTCACGCCCGCGGAATATTAGTACTGAAATGTTTATCTACACGACGATATATTGGACTTGGTGCTGTATCATCTTGAATTTTTGGTAATTTTGAAGAAATTTAGTGTGGAGTAAGTAATCTTTGAGGCTCAAAATCTTGCGAATTTTAAAACGCCCCTTGTAAGGTACTCACCACCATGAAGCAATCCAGCCGAACCCAAAAATTCCTTTTTCACGTCGTGTGGTTAACAATGGATTGTATACGCGCTCCAGCTGCAGAATCAGCACGTTTGAGGTACTTTGATCATCAAGATCAATTGTGTCTAGTAGTCTACGCCCTTTCATAAAAAGAAGGAAAATCACACAAAATGAACGCCCAATAGGGTATTGGAGGGTATATTAATGGCCAAGAGTAAACTACTATGATTTACTTTTATCCAATTGCATTTTCTATTACTTTTGTTTTTTTACATATTTTCATACAAATGTGCAAATAAAGTGAAATGGATTATTCATCGTGGATGATAAATAATAAGGGATACTATCCAATTGCCTCACGATTATGATCATTTGTAGATGAACGCGACGTTTCGACTGCTGCTGCTAGTCTTCATCAGGCGATGGTGTAGACTGGATCACGGCTTGTCTTTATAATCGTTGGTGAATCCAGTGAGTGGTCTTCTGTGCTGTGATTGGTTGGTCTGGTAACGCTTTCTGTCATAGTGTTCTCTAATGGTCGGCATCCGAGATTCGGAATCCCGATGCCGCTGTCTCTTTTGATGTTGTTGGAGTGTAATCTTATCTGTATGGCTTCCTTGACTCCACGAGCGTACTATTGTTGATCACGATTGATGCTTGTTACTACTTGCCAGTCTGGACAATGGCCGGTCTTGGTTGCGCGTTCAGCTACTGCGGAGGTGTCGGTCTTTCGATGTGCTTCTCGGACATCCCTTTCATGTTCCTTCATTCTTTCTTGTAGAGAACTCTATCTCTTACACTCGGTGCAGGGGATCTTGTAAACTACGCCGTCTGTCTTCTCGGGTGGGACTGTCTTTTGGTCGTACTAGCTGACTGCGTAGGATGGTCTCTGACTTGAATACGGTTCGTATGCCGTGGTATTATTAAAGGCAGACTTTACGCCGCTGCCTAGTAGCAGTAGTCGAAACGTCGCGTTCATCCACAAATGATCGTTATCGTGAGACAATCAAATAAGTATCCTTATATTAATGCGCAAACAATGAACTTACCATTTAAAGCACCGTCAGCCAATTTTAGTTGGAAATCCACAAGGTCTTTTACTAGATTCACTTTGTGTTTATTGACACTCATTAATGTAGCCATACTAGAAAGCCGTTGATTCAAAGACTTTTGGGTCCTTCCAACGGAATGGATGAAATTCTTCCAGACGGGCTCCCAGAGTCTTTTGGAAACATGGCTAGGTCTGAGTTCGTCTTTGCTTTCCATAAAGATATGTGGTTCGTTATTATCAAGCAAAGAGACGATATTGAGTTTAGACCTACCGATTCCTCCCCCTTGAAGATGACTTGTCTGAAATATCAACCTGCCTGATGATTTTGGTGGTATAATTCCACCAGGACCTTCCAAGGGCTGGGCAATTACAGTTATAAGTTGGTCATAAAAGCTTGGCTGGCTGCCATCTTGGACATACCGGACCAGTGTCATCTTTGTGGCACTAAACATGATGACAGGACTTTGGAGGTCTGTATCGCCGATATTTTGATAGCTTGCGATGATGTCACCTGTGTCAGTGAGCCGTATTGCCCTGGGTCTCTGCACAGTAATCGATAACTTTCCAGGTATCCCTTCTTTAATTGTCAATGAATCGTTCATCATCGCCTCAACGCCTCTTGATTGGTCTGTTATCTTCAAATCAAACTTTGTTCCAACCGATAAACCTTGAAGGCTGAAGGTTGCGTACAGTAATGTTGAGCTAAATCGATAAACTCTCTTTGCCTTGATTTCCGTGGAATTTTTGTCTTTAGTGAACAGAGAGACCTGCAAGCTCCAACCAAACAGCGTCCCTTCGACCCTGAGTGTCACGTTTCCAAGAGCTGCAAAAGTTGAAGGAAAAATTCGTGATATCCTAAACTTTGCCAGTTTTGCACAAACTTTAGACTTAATCACAGGTGCTGGAGAAAGATCACTTCGTTCAAGCATTACATAATAACGTCCTTTTTTAGTTGTTGTCACGACAGCGTCCTGGTTGGAAGAAGTTGGGAATTTGGAGCTCGCATCGTAATAAGAAGAAGATGCTGGTTCGTTATGTCTCAAGTACAAGTCTTGGATTGAGCTCACTACATTAATACGTGCAGTTACAATCAATGTCGTTTCAGAGGGAACATCGTTGATAATATACACAGATGTTCCTTTTTCCGCTTTAAGACAACTTCCGATATTTAGAGTTGGAAACGTAACGTTGATGTTCTTTGGGCCTGCTTTTATGTTAATGTTGCCTGGAATAGGATCTCGTATGTTACTACGGCTTTTTACAAGTCCCCGATATTGTCCCTGTTGAACAAGTGGCAAGGGTCTTTTTAAGGAGAAGGCGGTGTCCTTGTTATTTCCATTGTTGTACGGAAGTAATGAGACAAATCCACACTTTGGTTGATCGATTTCTCTGTCCTCTATTTGCCATGTTTCGTCCTCTGAGAGATACACAGAATCGCATTTGTAACCTGAGGCAGATTGGGTGCCATTGTTCCTGAAGGTCCAGTCGACTTGGATTTCTGCGTAAGATTAAAATCGATATCAGAATAATTCCATTATCAATTCAAAACTATCATTGGTCGCCTGTTCAAACGAACCTGCCATTGCGCTTTAGTAATATTCATTGAGGATGTTCAATCGCATAATGCAACATGTACATGTTTGAACTAACAATGTTGCGAGTTGTTGGCCAACATTATTGGGAGCATTTGCATGCATGGGCCTTAGCACTTATTATTTCTGGAATACGTATTGATGTATATCACATTTTACGCACAAACTACACATGATATCACCGTCGTGTAAAGAGTACTAAACATTGCTTACCTGATCCTAAAGTAGCTGTGGTAGAAGCAGTAGATACAGACGACACAAGCAAATCAGTTTTTATAGTTTTTTGAATGTGTATCAAAACGTAGGCTATGTTGTTGTCTTCACTGGCTTCGTTTACAAGATTACCGCTGTCCACCTCTAATAGCAGGTAATAATCACTGCTCACGATGTCATACGGAATGAAGATGTCAACGTCTACCACAGCAGATGACTTGGCTGCGAGTGGCATATTTATACGACGAGAAATTAATTTACGATCAAATGGATCACGAATAACGTCCTGACTCAAGTACAGAGCGTTGAACCAGTACCCTCTACTGGATCCATTACCAGCATTAGTCAAGTTGATAGAAACTGTATAAGGTCTTCCTCCCTGAGATTGCAAGGAAGAGTTGATAAAACTACCTTGAAGGTCCGGTAAGGGACCAGCAAAGACGGTAGCACTTTGGGAGTACCATTTTACATGGGTTTTTAAATCCGTTCGATTATTAACATCAGAAAATATGTAAAAATATATTGCTGGTGTTCCAAGGTAGCATTTGATCGTTACGTTAACACTAAAAAGATACGTTTCGTTGACACGCAAACCACCGGTGTGGACCTTTGATGCAAGACGTGAGCCATAACTCTTCACTTCTTGTAGATCACTGTCAGCCTTGTTGAAGGAGTAAACTTCATCAGTCCAAGAATCTACATCAGCGTCGACTTTTCCTCCGTTGCGAACTTCGTACGACAGCACTAATGGCTCGCCGCACGTAATGTTTAGGGAAGGCTTTGATTTCGTCTCGATCTCCAGTAGTGGAGATGGTGTCTCTTCGATAACAAGTGGTTGAATTGCATGTCTTTTATTGTCCTGGTCTGGAACACTTTCGCGTAGATCACGTCTTGAATTTACATGAACATGAACGTAAAATGTACCAGAAATACCTCGAGGTACTGTTACCGACGTGGTTGTAGTGTAGTCTTGCTGAGTGGAAAGCTTTGCGGAGATATCTTTTGACCCTAAACTATAAACACCATCAACACCAGAAGCGGTTCGAGATAGGAAAACGCTGTCTGTCCAGATTCTCGTCCCACTCATATAGCATCCAACATTTTTGACCGTCCATCGGACAAGTAGAATTCTTGTTGACAACTCAAACTCATAAATGACTGTAAGTATCTGGAGATTAGAAAGAGGTCTTGCTCTCACAGTTAGTCGCCTTGAGGCAGAATTACTGGTAAAATCGGTCTCTTTTAGTGTTCTATACCCGTTGATGTTTAATACCAGGAAGAATTCACCATAGGCGTTGTCTGGTACGCGAACAGAAGTTGTAACATTGTATACTCGACCAGGAAGAACACGTGATCTGACAGAAACCTCACTGAGCTTTACAGCACTATGCAACGAGCTTGACCTTGACAAAAACAACTGGTCATTCCACGAGTTTTCCAAGGTGCCTGCGTTGCCATGGTTTTGTACTGTCCACGTGACGTTTAAAGTGGATCCAGCGTACGCATACAATATGCCACGGATGGCAAACGTTTGCACTACAAGATCAGGTTCCATTCTTGGTATGAATATTTTTTCACTATGTCCATTGTTATTTGCTTTACTTTCTTCGAGAACTGCCGAGTAAAAGTCCGTCAAAACAAACACGAAACCAAGACCAAAACGTTCTCTTGGGACTTTAAACTTTGCAGAGGTGACCTCATATGCCGCGTCTGGGAGCAAATCACTCATTCTATTAACCTGACCAAGATTTCGCGCTTCTCTTAAAGAGAAGGTATCAGATGAGGACAAAAATATTGTATCCACCCAAGGTGCTCCGTAACTTTTTCCTTGGCCACGATTGCGTACAGTAAAGTTGACGTAGATGTAGGCTATTTCTGGATCAGTTGTTACATAAGCGTTTACATTTTGTACAACAAAGTCTGGTTGTGTCTGGACGATCGCGATCTTCTTTTCCTTAATGTTATTATTTTTGTATAGATACTCAAAGACTTGGTTGTAGACGTCTGTATGTATTGACAATGTGTAGTTACCGGTTTTATACTTTGGAGCAACAAAGAACTTTATCTGTCTCTCGTATGAGCTTCCTCCAGAAAGAACTCCAGAAAATGCAGGAGTCGAGATTGTGGTTTTAGACTTTGTTTTGAGGTTTGTGATGGACTGCAAAAATATAGTAAATATGGCCGTTAATTATAAAAGCGAACTTTTTCTTTTTTCTTTGAAATATGGAATATAACGCGCCCTCTCATTAGGGTTTTTCGATTTAGCGGAATTTTGAATTTTTCAAATTTTTTGATAACTTCAAGAACAATAGAAACGCGCGCGCGAACCCTATCTTTTAGTTATGAACGACATTCTTTTTCCAGAAAAGAAAGGGTATAAGTGCCAAAAACTAACCCTTCTTGCAAGTTTTAATTCAATTGTTTGCTTTATGTTTTTCCTTTGTGCATACAACAAACGAGAGTGTCGGTGCTGCTTAACTGAAGCTCGTTTAGCGGGGCAACATGAAACAAGACAATTTATTTTGGTCTGGATTAACTTGGCTATGGGCATGTTGCCCATAGCCGCTTTAATAAAAATAGAATCAAATATGATAATTTACAAATTTCAATCAATTCTAGTTGGCCCCGATAAAGGTGGGGACTATAAAACGATTACTCTAAATGATGTGGCAGGTAAGGGGAGGAGGTGGGATAAAAGTTGGTTCTTGCCTCAAAGAATGACGCGAGCGAATGAAAGCTGAACGAACTCACGTGGACATAAGTCCCGGCCGAGGGGGGGGGGGGGGGGGGGGTTAACCAATGGTATCAATTACCAAGACCCCACCACATCACAATAGACTTGTTATGTAACATAGGCATTCACGTGTCTTAAGTAATCCCTTGGGATGAACATTAACAATTGCGGTAAAACATAAAAATCCTATTTGGCAGGCAAATATTTCATTTAGATTAACATTCAAATTCTATTTTTATCAGTTTGAAATTGATCTAATATATAAAATAAAGTGGCTGTTTGAAATTGTATTTGGAATTGTACAAAGTTTTTTAATTTAGATTCTATCAAGCTCAATGTTAAGGATGTATATGACAAATGAGCGACTGGAGACCTAAACGTTATTTATAGATTCAAATTTTCACCTGGATTAACATTTTAATTTGACTTTTATCGACTTAAACCAACTACAAACAACCTAAACTTTCTGAAAGAAATTACTTTAGGTTTGTACAACACTTATTCTGAGTATGAAAAAATTCCTCTTAACGTGTAACAGTCAAATTACAACAAAAGAAAAGTTAACAACTAAATTAGAGTCACTCTACTAATGTGTATTGGTTTAGCATCTATTTTGCGGTCGAAGTAAAAATCACTTTAGGTCAATTATATCCGGTCGGTCGTAGACAAATTAAATTAAACGTAGACAAATTAAATGCAGTGATGCTAAATCACACATTTTCTGAAGCCTAATTTAACAACAATGACGTGTCGTTACAAAATATTCACTGATCTGACTTACCACTTGGTCGCTCCACCAGTTGTGAAAGGGTGTTCCCGTTCCCTCATTCGTTACACGATAAACTATTGTTGCTGTTCGTCCAGAAAAGAACCCGAACGACTGTATGGTTAAATTGCTGACCACTAGATCTGGTGGCGGAGTCAGGACAACTTTTAAAGGTGGCTTCAAAGCAAATCAAAAAGACATTTACTTTATTATTTAATTTAATTTATTTATTTTTTAATTTAATCAATTTTCACTGCATTTGAACATAGGGGAACAAATGTACATACATATATAAGAAAACTAATGAGAAATTAAATAAATACAACGAAAAAACTATTCAGTACTAAGAAAAATATGCAGTGGGGAAGGACTAGAAGGGAACGTATGATCCATTCGAGCTAGTCCACCCAAAAAAACGTACAAACAAGCGCTTTTTGTCCAGGTGGAATGGTATTGTTAGTAGAGAAGATTGACTTTTAAAGTAATTAGACCTCTTTGCTTACTATTTACGAACTTCGTGCGCCATTGAATAGGCGACAACAAAGATTGTGTGTGGAATATAAATATCTCCTGTTTTCATTATAAATTGGTTAGGATTTACAAACTTTCGTTGTCACCTTTATCATCTTATAGCGCACGAATTTCGAAAATAGTGGTAAAGCAAACAGGTCTATTGGTCAAAGATGTGTTTATGAAATTATGAATGCCACAATCCTGGTAAATTTATTTGCCCACACGTACACACACTAAAGTCATCAAAAGATAGATATAATTATCTAAAAATATACACAATCTGCAGGGAAACTTAGCTAATCTAGGTATAATGCGTTTTCGTTGAGGATAAGAAGAAAAGAGTGAGAGAGACCAAAAGCATTTATCAGTTGTAAATACATGGGCAGTTAGCTTTTATATAAAGTTAGGGGGTGTTTACATGACACTAGGATCATCCTAGCAGGAGAATCATCATGCTATACATTTACTGCATTCTGTTTACATGGAAATTTGTGTCTTCACTTCGGGTACTCGGAACATCCTACTAAACAGAATGCAGTAAATGTATAGCAGGTAGGATGATTCGCCTGCTAGGATGATCCTCACCCCCTTACACCAACAGATACAAGATCAGCCGTGCTACTGATTCATATGACTCGTCCTAAAAAGAAAGATATCATTGACTTAAATTACCTGTGTTGCAAGTACATTGTCACCTTCTCCAACATCCTCGTAGACATTGTTGGACGCGTCTGTCATGACCATGATGAAGAAATCTCCAAAGATCGCGTGAGGGATTTTGACTGATATTGTCTCTGTGTAGGCCTGGTTGACTGTCAGTAAGCCATTGTGAAATTTAGAGCCCAGCCTTGTGTCATTTTTGTCTGAAATGGTAATATTTGGTGATTTAAAAAAGGGACTTCCCCATTACTTCACCCTTTGATGTTCTTCTGCTAGCCGAATTTCGAAAATCAGGGACAAATTCTGCAGAACAATAGGTCTTTTGCATCAACAGGTCACATACATGGTACGCATATCCTCTATATTAGGTTTAAAGAATGGCAAAAGAATACGACAGCCTCCAAATTAAAACAAAAGGATTCCAACATTACGTGTCAAGCTTACAATGACTTATCTCTGTTGTTTGTCTGCTATCCGTATAGCGGATTTTGTACCGTGGAGCTAGTTGGTGTAAAACTGCCTATTTATTCAGTGTAAGACTTCCGGCGGCGAATAGAAGCATGGAGATCTCCATGTCAGAGCACATGGAGGGTGCGCAGCCATGTGCTTCATTTGTTACTCCGCACTATAGCTAAATCCCTTCAACAATAGAGGACCATGTATAGAGACCATAGGAAAGTAGTACCTGTTAGTTGTCAAGATTTGCAGTTGCAATTCACAAAAAATAACATACCTAATTGGTTGTCTTTCGAGAAGAACAGTCGATCAATCCAAGTCGACCTTCCAGTGATTCCTACTCCTTGATTAGAAACTGTCCAGTTGACGGATATGGTTTGACCTGAGAATAGAAATTTATAGTGTGTTTATATCGGTCATTTCGTCCCTGGCTGAGTTCAGGTTAGACGTTGACATTGATACCGGGACAAGAATCATTTACATTTAAATAAATAAGACTCTTCTACGCGGGACTCGTCCCATAACGAACCCAGCCTTGGAACTGAGAAATCGTCTGCGTGAACGCATTCTTATATGTTGTATGCACTGCACCAAATTACAGTATGGTAGGATTTTTGTATCGTGTTACAAACCTGAGAAGGTACTTGCTGGTATGACGATTGAAGTGACCTTCAGATTTGGCGGCGGGGTTAGTGACACCTTAAATGAACTGGAGCTTACTTTAAGGTTATTTGAAAAGTCGATGTCTCGAATCTACACAAAAGAAAACACAATAGTTAGTCTAGAGAGTAAGGCCTACGTTAAACGCCATACTTCACATAAGCCAAAGTAAATTAATACAAAAGATAATTAGGTAGTGTTCTTTTCATTTTTTTTTTTTTTTTGGCTCATGTAAGGTACGAACGGGTTTACCCAGGTGTGGCAAAGTAAACTGTTCGCAATATAGACGATAGTTTTTGGGAGTCATCTAATACTGGTTGTCGCTTATGCAAGAGGTTTGGTTGCGGTATGCATGGCGATTGCACAGCATTCGACAGGAATAAACTGCTTGAAAAACCTTGCGGCCATCTCGACCACAAACACATTTTCCTTGGATATTTTTTTATAATCACTTATAATATGATTGAGTCGGGTTTCTTTGTTATTCGATACATGAGCCTATACATCGCTTATATCCAGGTCATTATGAATTCAAGGGTTTTATTTAGGTCTTCCCCGGGTTTTATCTAGATAAATCCCTTGAATTTATAATTCTGACACCTCTGAGACTTAGAAATTTTCTTAAAAATATACTAAATAGCGATTTTTGGTGGAAAAATTAAAAAGTCTTTTAGTTTATGACTGGGATTCGAACCCGGCCGAGACCTTCCAAACTCCTATATATACCCGCTTTTAAACAAAAAAATGTTTTGTGTGTTATCATGAATATATGGTATTGACCGAGCTTGTTCGGTCCGGATAGAAGGATATTTGGTCTCGTTCTTTTTTGCGTCCAGGTTTGCGTCGCCTATCGGCTCGGTCCGTACAAACGCAAAAAAGAACGAGACCAATTAGATATCCTTCTATCGGGACTGAACAAGCTCGGTCAATAACTTATTTATTATATGGCTGACCATATAGAAAAAATCGACGGTTTTGACTGGCTTCGTACAGTTGACTTCCGGTTTCACTAGCAAGGAACAGAAATTGTCAATGCAAATAAAGATATCATCACTCTGTAAGAAATTAGGAGCCATTCCAAAGAAAAATAGCCAAAATCAGAAACACATAAGGGAGTTGAAACGTGTAACTACAATACATTTCTTTGGTCCCATGCTCCGGAATATTCAAATGAGCAAAACAAGCGTTTTATGACCATATTTGGTAATGGTATGACCTTCAAAAATGGCGGGACAATTTCCCCATCTACATATTGCTCACTTTCCAGCAACTTATAGTGATCAAATCATGTTCCAAACGAAACAAAATTTTATTTCAAGTTAACTGACTAAATTGTGAAGACTCGGAGCCCATGCCAGGGCAACTCTTTCTGGTAAGGAAACGCTTGAATCGTAACCTTGAATGTGAAATAATTTTACATAGATTTTATACTTGTAAACAGACAGTCATTATTTAAAAAAAAATCAAATAAATAGAAGCGCTTAGGTAGACATTTAATACGTTGTTTACTTATTTGTTCTGAATATGTTTAAAGTAGCTGAAAGAGCGATAAAATCCCGGGCCCGGGGATAAAATGCTTTGTAAATCCACTTACTGTTTGCCTTGAGAACTCAACATTTGGAGCTGATCATAAACTTTCTTTTCAGAGTACGCACTTTAGGATGTCCAAAGTCATAAAAAATGCAAAATATACTTTAATAATGACCGAAAAATTACAAATAAAAGCTACAAAATATATTTTTGGCCAAGTTTTCATTTTCCAAATATGGTCAAAAAGCGCCTTTGCCTCATTTGCATAATTTGAATATTCCGGAGCATGGGACCCGTGTTACACGTTTCAACTCCCTTATGTGTTTCTGCCAAAATCTAAAGTAAAAAACTTTAGAAAAACTTTTTTGTCCTAGCCAAACAAATCAAAACAATTAGCAAAAATTCTGCGCTTTCTGTTACGGCGGACGCGCGCGTCTTCACACCGAATGGCGGGAAATCTGTGTAAATAGTAAACTCAGTGACTTTTCGCTTCGAACTGAGCTGATTTAAAAATGAAGGACAGAAAAAAGGACAGAAAAATAGCTTATGCTTCAATTTGCCGACTTCAAGCTGTCGTTATTCGGCTAGAAGCAATTTTTTTGGAACTGAAAACAGCATCTTTTGCACATTTGTTGAGTTTGGTTGCTCGATCGTCGCCTTGAAAAGGTCATGGTCTTCACTGAATTTCAAAAGGAAGAAATAAGTTAAAGCTGACACCTAGACTCTCTCAAAATGTCTATTATCACTTTGGTACCAAATCTACGTGGCTCCTGAAGACGATGGCTGGAGAAAACAAGTCAGTTATTGAAGAGAATATTTGAAAGGATAATTGATTTTCTCGAGGCGTATTTTGTATGATGTCTCGGTGAGTTTGATTGTAATGTAAGCTTAAGTATGTCTTGTTATCTGTTGTAAGCTTAATTGCTTATACAACTATTTGGATATGCATCTCCATTTCACCAGATTTCTCATCAGCTGTTCGATCATGCAAACATGAGCTACTCTCTAGGAAAATTATAGCAAGCATATTATTTTTTGCCTACACACAGCCAGTATTGAGTGTTTGTACTGGATCGGCGTCGTTTTATCTTTTCAAAAATGTCCAAAGTTTATTCTAACATGAGGGTCACTTGATTTTTTGCTGTATCTTTCACCCATGTCAACTGTTAGCATTTTACACAAAACAAATCGAGAGAAAACAGAAACGTTAAAAAGTGTCAGTGCCGGTCCGGAACGCCGGAGATTTTTCCATTTTTCTTCGGACCGGCCTGCCATATAATAAAGTTCGTTAGTGTTGCTCTGGATAGAATTGAAAAACAAAGATCTAATCGGTGGATTGTCTTTTTGAATCGCTTTTGTTTGAAACCCTCTTCAATCACGTAATAAGACAGTTAAATACCTCGAACCTCGGTTTTTATCCATATACAATATCCCTTAAAAGCTTTGGTTCTCGGTATTTAACTCTTCCTTACTTTCGGGTAACCTCGAACCAGCCAAAGATGTTGAGCGGTTCTTTTTCTTTCCTTTCCTTTCCTTTCCTTTCCTTTCCTTTCCTTTCCTTTCCTTTCCTTTCCTTTCCTTTCCTTTCCTTTCCTTTCCTTTCCTTTCCTTTCCTTTCCTTTCCTTTCCTTTCCTTTCCTTTCCTTTCCTTTCCTTTCCTTTCCTTTCCTTTCCTTTCCTTTCCTTTCCTTTCCTTTCCTTTCCTTTCCTTTCCTTTCCTTTCCTTTCCTTTCCTTTCCTTTCCTTTCCTTTCCTTTCCTTTCCTTTCCTTTCCTTTCCTTCCTTTCCTTTCCTTTCCTTTCCTCCTTTCCTTTCCTTTCCTCTTTCCTTTCCTTTCCTTTCCTTTCCTTTCCTTTCCTTTCCTTTCCTTTCCTTTCCTTTCCTTTCCTTTCCTTTCCTTTCTTCCTTTCCTTTCCTTTCCTTTCCTTTCCTTTCCTTTCCTTTCCTTTCCTTTCCTTTCCTTTCCTTTCCTTTCCTTTCCTTTCCTTTCCTTTCCTTTCCTTTCCTTTCCTTTCCTTTCCTTTCCTTTCCTTTCCTTTCCTTTCCTTTCCTTTCCTTTCCTTTCCTTTCCTTTCCTTTCCTTTCCTTTCCTTTCCTTTCCTTTCCTTTCCTTTCCTTTCCTTTCCTTTCTTTCTTTCTTTTTTTTCTTTTTTTTTTCTTTTTATCTTTTTTTCCTTTTTCTCCAGCTTTTTGGCTTTCCCTGGGAGATAGCGGGGCTCTAACCTAATGACTTACGTTGCGAAATGCATCGGCTTGAACAAAGACGTAAAAATCGCCAACATCGTCGTCCTTCAACTGGATATAAGCACGAGCAACATACGCGTCGTTAGGGTCCAAAAGTCGTGTTTGTGACACCGTCTTCATCCATCGTGACTGAGCAAACAATGTGGTTCGACCTAAATAAACTCGATCTCGCCAGCTTACTGCAGTATTACCGATTCCTCCAATATTACGAACGCTCCAAGAGACTGATAAAGTCTGACCAGAAAAACCATGTGGTGGTGACGTTATGGCGTCGACCTTAAAGTCTGGATAATGCTTGGTCGTGAATCCCCAGACAGGACCTGGAATGATTTGACCGGAAGTAAGGATGTACTCAACTTGCCATAGCATCTTCGTTCCATGTGGGAACGGCTGTACAGGAGAAAAACTCCTAGACGAGGTCGTGCTTGTCGGTACGACTGGTTTGGTATCGGAGTTTTTCCATATAAATACTTTATACTTGACTGCACCTGGATATTGAGGCCACTGAAGATCCTGGTTTAAATCCACATTGACCTGGGCTACTTTAGGGTAATCAGGAAGTTGTAGATCCAGTACCCTGATGGTTTGTGTGGAGGTTTTGATAGCGCCACAGGTATCTGTAGCTGTCCACGTTCTGGTAAAAGTAGAACTACATTGAATTGCTGCTAACGAGTCGTGGTAAGTAAGGGTAGTTGGTATATCACACGGGTGAGTGGTGTTAACTGTCTTCCTTATCTCAGCGTTCATCAAATTTAACGTTTGACAAGCCACTACAATGTTGTCTTTATAGTTAATGACAGGCGGTGAAACAGTGCGAATACTGATTGTCTGCGTAACTTTAGCAATGTTACCAGAACGGTCATTGGCAGTCCATACTCGCTCTATATTACAATCTTGGTTTAACTTTAAGTCTTTAAACGTTAATACCGGTACAGGATCTTCATTATCAGTGACCAGTGGTCTGCCGATAGCTGATGGGCTCGTGTCGCTTCGACAGTTTACATCAAGTGGACCAGCGTTCAGGATTTTGGGGGGCTCGGTATCTAGAGGAAAGAAACAAATTGCTTTATAGTATTTCGCATTCATAAAAACAGGGATTGTCCTTTCGGCAGCCAAATGTGAACTTAAAAGAGATTTCTTTGGAGGATGCTGAGGTTTTGATGTCAAGTACGGCTCTGGAGGTGTGAGATCTGAGAATGAAGACTGATGAAACTGTCAGAAATATATTCCAATAAGCTCTCGTTCGCAATACCTTACGGTGCATAAACCACCATATTTGGCCTAGCATATACTAAATTGAGTTATTACTACTCACCCACATTCCATGAATGAGTAACTGGTAAAGCAATGTTGCCTGAAAGATCCGTTGCTGTGATGGCAATTCTGTAGAATCCTTCACTAAGTGATGTGCCAGTATATGAACCATTGCATGCTTGTATAAATGTCTTAACTGGAGTAGTTATATTACACAGTGTAGTGGCAGGTTCGTCTATGCTCCATGTGATTATAATAGTGTCGTTAGTCAATGCTGGGGCCAAGATGAATGTCATCTTAGGAGGGGTAACATCCCCTGGAATTTAATGACACAAAGTTTGAATCAAAAAGCTTTTGAGAGAGTGGTTTATGCTATGTTCCATTCCTAGTCCTCTAGCAGAAGACTAAGGTCTTCATTTACTCTGTACTGACTGTATGTCTGAACTGAGTACATGCCAACACTTACTAGTTACTCTCCAGAAATTGGCGTCTCTAATCGGTGGAGATTCAGGACCACAAAATTGTGTTCCTTGTACAATTCCTGTCAAAGAAAACTTTTATCTCAACTAATGGAAAATATTGTATATAGCAAGCTAGTTTTTTTTTCATTCAGACAATCGGGAGACAATGAATAAGTTGCACAAATCAAAAAGTATTTGAGATCATTGGGCATTGGGTCTCAAACAGTTGTTGAATCTTATTTTCTGCCTCAAAAGGTGGTCAAAAACTGACAATCATGTATATTATCAACTATGATAATTTTTTTGAAAACTTGTCACTGAGCTGATAAAAAATTCCAACAAAATCGAGAGTGACGTCAGATGAAATCCAGCAATAGAATTAGATTACAATCGAGTTTGACATAACGAAAGCATGCAAGTACGCGTAATTGTAATTTTGTTAACGATATTGTATATGCTTACCTGGATCGAGCACAATATAGTAGATTTGTTCTCCAATAAATTTAAACGACGGTTTGTACTCCAGCGTTCTTCCCGAACTGCCTGCAGGGTAAATTAAGTCGTGCGATGCAGAGACATCAACTCGATGAACCTCGCGTCCACTAGCGTGGTAGATCCTGATATATCGACTTCTTTGAGGACGTACAAACTATTTGAATATAAGAACAAGGATGAGTCCACATTGATCGTATCATAATCATGCATATAATTATTAATTCGCTGTAAAGTCCAAGCACACGTTTTTAAACTCAGTTTTTAATTCTTGCCCACAGCAGCAGACTTCTACAATATCGCTGACCCCTGCAAGTGTTAAGGCCTTTACACTTGAAGGGTTTCGCTCCCGTGGCATCCTCCAGAGGCACTCTTGTAGAGCACAGCTCCTTCAAATTTACCATTAAGAAAAAGATTAATTTCATGGATATAATCCTCGGGAGCAGACTGTGCAAAAAACTTGAAGGTGAACATTCAGGAGTATTCATGAATGGAATATATATATGCCTTCGGAAGTTAGGGTATTCTAGGATATTCAAGACGGATGATATACGTGACGTATGGTAATAGTATTCAGCTTGAATTCTTACGCATACGTTGAGTATTTTATATTACTGTGCCCATTTGGACTTGAATATTTGAAGTATGAATATACCGGAATTTTCAACTTGTATACTATACGTATCAGAAAAAGAATATCCCTTCGGGTCTTGACATATTATCTTATATTCTTGACAAAAGGTATACCCGAAGTATGATAGGGCGAATACTTACGCATACGTTTCGTACAAGATATCACTGGGCATGAGGATTTGCATATTAAAAGTATCAATATACTGAAATTTCCGACTGGTATACTTTAGTAATTTCTGAATGAATATTTGTAATACAACATACAGTCTAGTCTACATTGCTCCACAAGAATTCTAATACAATAAATATTTATTGTGATTTTGCCTTCTAAACAATGTTTGATTTATCAATCAAAATCAATAAATGCGATTTTTTAACATTGATTGTGCATATCATTGCAATTGACAGCTGGCAAATACAATTAGCAAGTGTTAGATGGGATACAATAAAAGAACTAAGATTTTTACATTGCACATGTATCTGCATTTTGTAATGTAATCCTCAATCACGGTGAAATCAAGAAATTCCAAAGTGCATGTCATGATATTGAATAGCAAAACAAGTTTGTTTTCCAATTCGATACTATTAATGTACTCATTATACACAGCCAAACCATTAACCAACATTATATTGGTGGTAATTTTTTAGGAAAAAATTGTCATTGCCATTGTCATTGTCATCTTTGTGTACTTTGGGTAATCCATAGAATTTAGGTGGTATTGCGGTAGTAGGTTAGATTCTTTGGTATAAGTTCATGTCTCCTAAAACACCTATGGCCTTTAGGTCTTTCGAGAAGATCATTTCTCGCTTGTATACAGACGTTTGATCTTTCTTCAATTTGACGTAGGTCTTTTCATCCTTGAGAAGATCTTCACACTTATGTTTGTAGTCAACCGTGTTCATCACTACTGTACTTCTGCCTTTGTCCGCAGGTAGGTTTTTAATTTGATGTTCTTGTCTCTACTGACATTTCCTATGGCTTTCCTCTCTAACTTTCAAATGATTCCCATCAAAAACGCGCGCGCATGAATAATTTTTTTCTTCTTGAAGGGTTTCTTCATGCAGCTGCCAGATTCAGTTCAACTCCTTTATACCGGTATCACTTTATGAAACTCTCTCCTTGAAGAATTTTCACTCATATATGATTTCCTTTCCTGCTATAGCATTTAATTTTTCTTATTCTTTCTTTGTTGTGCCTGAAATTATTTTCATTCTAAATTATGCAACCTAAAACCAAATATTTATAGATATAAGATGCAAATTATCAATTTGAAGTATTTTTGTATTTGGGCACATTTTCACCAGTTAACAATACATGCAGACTGTAAAATGCAAGACGCATTATTATGGAATTATATTCCAATACAACAACATGCATTCAACAACTTCGGTTACTTTAATTTATACTAGGTAAGGACAGTTAAAGGCAACGAGTTGTTATTACTGTCACATTTTGTAAGATTTCTTCAGCTAATGAAACAAACTCCTAAATACAAGTCAGTGCTGTATGTGTGATACAATGAAAAACTGGCGCCAAAATTCAAGTCCTCTCAAGAGACCATAATACTAAGAGAGCGAAGCTCGGTATTGATATCTGTGCGATGTTCGCGGCGACTAAAGGTAAGGACACACGGTGCAACTTTTCCCAAAACATCTGATGAAACACCGCGCGCAACACGGTTGCACCGTTGCAGAAGTATAGCCTGCGTCACATCCGGACTCTTCCTCCGTTAAGTCCGTCTGCGAAATAACGAACAAAACCGTGTTCTGAGACCCCCAGCAAACAGGACGATTATATATATAAACAGACGCTGTTTGGCTGGGGCTTTTTTAAATTCTAACGGCGAAATTTGTGATTGGCTCTCTAATCACTGGTGTGTTTGTCTTCGCCATGACAACACTTCCGTTAGATTTCCTGTGATTATAAAAACACAGACAGATTTTTCAATCAAAACAGCCTACCAGTTAGATACATCAAATTAAATTGCTTGCTATAAAAAGAATCTTTCGAAAAAGCACCAGCCAATCAGCGTCTGTTATATATAATCGTGCAATTTGCTGGGGGTCTCAGAACACGGTTTTGTTCGTTATTTCGCAGACGGACTTAACGGAGGAAAAATCCAGTTGTGACGCAGGCTACAGAAGTATAACTTGATCCTACTTCTGCGGCTGTTGCGCCCAACGTTTCGTGAAACATTGGAATAGGTGGACACACGCTGCAACATTGTGTTGCGCGCGATGTTTAAGCACATGTTTCAAGAAATGTTGCACCGTGTGTACGGGCCTTTTAAAAGGCTATTTTTAGTAATTTCGCCATCGCGCGCGCAAGGCTCTCAAACAATAGGATTTGATTTTTGAAGTGTGCGCGGAAGAGACCGTTTGCTTTCGGCTTTTGAATTATATTGTTTTTAAGGTGACTGACGACTTTGGAGAAAAATAATGAGAACTTGTTTAAACCACAATTTTCTTAAATGAAATTTAATGCTGATTCAAAAATGAAAAGTAAAATGGGTGTCCAAATTAAAAGAGCCTTGCGCGCGCGATGGCAAAATTATTAGAAATAGCCTTAGTCGCCACGAACATCGCACAGAAATCAATATTCAGGTTCGCTCTCTTAGTATTTTGGTCTTTTGGTCTTCACAATCGATTACAGACGTCTACATATCTAGAAATACCTAGCAAAAAGCCCATTTGTCGTACTTACCTTTCTTTTATCTCGTTTTGGTTGTGTCCTTTTTAGTTGTTTTTGGCTCTAATAGCAAAAGAAAAACATCCAAAAAGAACATCTTTGTCCCTTCAAATAATTCTTTTCTCTTGGAATGAATTATTAGCCAGCGGTAGGTCAAGTCAGCGGTTAACACACAGGAATCCCAAGCATTTCCACAAATAAACCAACGAAAAATATTGTAGCCAAATTGACAGACAGATCAGTATAGAGAAAGAAGAACAAGCTTTATCGATCGAAGTGCAAAATCAACTGGTTGCAAGGACTCGTCAACTGAATTCCGTCAACTTGGTAAGTTGCTGTAGAGAACGTGGTCTCAAAAATATTTACACTTGTTACGACTACAGTGAAAAGGCCAAAAATGCTCACAGCTAGAACTAATGCAAAAGAAGTGTGGTAAATCAGCAATCGATGCAGCTTTTAGATCGGCAAGTCTACTTCTCAAAACATGGATTTGTCTAATGGAATTATCTTGCTTGGGTGCAACATGTCTTCGCCGACTTGTTCTGGGGCTAAATCGTTGCAAACAGTTCGGAAGAACATGAAATTCCCCGTTAAATGCAAGTCATTTTATGCTGTTTATATCAAGAAAAGCCTCTTCGAGGTTTGAACGTCTGAGACACATGTATTTATCCCGGAAGTATTCAAATCTGTGCTTATGAATTAATGTAACATGCAACGTCCTTATGTGTCTAACATTTGCAGGAGTAGAATCAAGTTCTACTCCTCTAATACGTTACATCAGTTGGTTAACAAAGAAAACCTGGGTCTGGCCTTAATGATGGGTACCTTTTTGTGCAGATCACAAAGATACAAAGGCAATCAAGATCAAGGTAACAGGAATACAACTATATGATGAAGAAGACTTATGATTGAATGATAAAGGTAATGAATGTATGCTTTGTGATAACAGCATAATACCGACCACCTTTTAATATTAAATGTTATAAGTATATTATCACCACAAAATACATCACGTAAAAGTTTATTAATAACTATAAAATTGGTGATAATAGGAAAATGCTGACATTTGAGATATGGCGATGATAATGGGTTGTGTGGATGTATTGCAGTGATGAAAAAAACTTACTTCTTTGTCAAACTTGATGCTCCACTTGTCATGACCGGGATAAATCAAACCGTTGGGAGTCTGGGAACCATTCACTATATATGGTGGCTCAACTGTGGATTCAGAGAACATATAGCAAAGATTCCATGAAGATTCCATCAGAAAACTCACCAAACATTTTTAATTTAACAACTAACACTTACCTCCGGCTAAAAAAGTTAGACAACTTTGAGGTGACAATAATCTGTAGAACATTAATGAGTTGCAAATTCTTACTTAAACTGAATATCGTTATTATTATGCCACGTCCGATCCTTACAGTGCCGTAAGCATAGAGCAGTTTTCACACGAGCTGGAAACTCACCACACCACTGCGTCAGTGTCGTGTTGTCTTATGAAATTATTGCCGGGATTTCCTGCCGTGCCGTACGGTAACCGTATCGTTCCCAGCTATACGAAAACTACTCTAAGTAATACTAGTACAAACAATATTTACTACAACTCATTCGCATTACATGCCGCTTCTATAAGAGCCCGTTTTCGTGAAGGTAAGGAGACCCTGGTAGGGGAAGACAGGCTTCTGTTTCTCGCTCTCCTACGTTGGTGACCCACTGCCATGTAATTATAAAGAGGGTGTTACACTGTTAAAAATGTTCGATTTCCATAGCATGTAAAAATCGTGTAAAAATCATGTAAAGATACCGTAAATTTCAATTTACATGATTGTTCCCCATTTACAGGATTTTGTGATTTTTGAGTTTTTTTAACCATGTAAAAAACCATGTAATATTCAACTTACAAGGTTTGTCTATAACATTTACAGGAATTTTACAGGGTTTTGTTGATCAAATTTACATGATCTTTTACATTGTTTTTACACGATTTTTCCATTATCTTTGTGAGATCTCGTTTTTTACAGGATTTCTACAGGATTTTTTTACAGGATCTTCCTAGTGATCCTGTAAAAAAACTCAAAAATCACAAAATCCTATAAATGGGGAACAATCATGTAAATTGAAATTTACGGTATCTTTACATGGTTTTTACACGATTTTTACATACTATGGAAATTAATCACTTTTTCCAGTGTTAATCTGCGCATGTCGCTTATACGTGGTAATATAAACTATGATACACGGCCATTGCCATCATTTCTTTTGTTATTTTGTTTTTTTTGTTGTTGTTGTTGTTGTTTTGTTTTTCTTACTCATATTAGCATCATGGAGTATCAAGTAATTTTGAAACTGGCCAACTGGTCGATCGACTACCGAAACCCAATAGACCATTTCTCGGTTCTCGTCGTTCAACCTCGGCCTCGACAGCGTGTAGTATATTCTTTAGAATTTGTATTCAGCCCTCGGAATTTTAAAGTGCTTCGATTATTTGTTGATTTGTGCATTTCTTACACTATATCATGGGCTGTAGTCAATTTCTACAGAATATATTTCACGCTGTCGAAGCTGAGGTTGAACGACGAAAACCGTGAAATGGTCTATTTTCCGAAATCTACAGACAGAAGATGAGTTTTCACCATTGATGTTTGAACACTTTGTTGGTTTCACAGCAGCCTTTTAGCCAATTCTCAGTCGAGACACTTGAAGATCTGGTCCAAAATGTATAGTTATGCTAACGGTGGTTAGGGAGATTCCTATGTATGAAAGAACGATAGAGCGTGTTATAGAGCGAGGATCTTTAGTCTCGATATAACACGCTCTCGAGTTCAAGTAAGAATTCAGCGCACAGCATTCATTTACATCTGATAACCAAAGCAAGTTTTGTGGAGAATGTTTTGGACTGCAAATTTGCTTTTTTTTCTGTTTCCTGGTTTAAAGTGTTAGTGAATGAGGTGAGAAAAGTATTTATGATATTTTTGAACTTTGAAATTTTGGGTTTGGCGAGTGACGGCCTCGCTGCTTGTGTGAAATCTGCCATCTAAAAACACTTTTTAAATGAAATTAGTAAGAGAAAATGTTCACAAAAAGTCAATTATCCAATCAGTAAAATGTATTCCTTGGATCTTACAGTGTATATTTTTATTTTCAATAAAATGTTTTTTTTTGCATTCAAAAACTCATCTTGTTCTTCGTTGCGTACAATTTGTCTTGCTTCCATGTTTGCAAAGAAGCAAGATGAATCGTACCGAAAATATTGTTGGCCAGTTATGTAATTAATAATTAATAGGACTTCAACTCAAAAAATTCCTCTGACTGCCAAATTGAACTCGGCCTCGTTCAATTATTTTCAAATTGGACAGCGTTCGAGACAGCGTGGAGTCCTATTACATATACGAATAAAAATCTTTATCCGACATAAAGATCTACGTTAGTGATTGCCATTGTATTTTCTAATAAATTATTAATGAGTTTGATAAGTCCTTATATAAAACTAGTACTTACCCTTTCAAATCAATTGCCGTGTAGCAGAATATTACCGGGTCGATCTGAGCAGGGCTTGGTGTCCATGTAATATTAACATACCATTCATTTGCAGAGTACTGAGCCAGTGAAGACTTGGTCAAACCTGAGGGACTTATGGTCTTTATTTCCACAATTCTGCGATAAGTGGTAATTATATTAGCTATATGATGTTGCTCGTTATGCGCTCCCACCCAACCACTTGTTTCTGTATTCCCCTTTTTCTTTTCTTTTTTGGTGGGGGAATGGGGGGAATAGTGTGTTCATGAACTTAAATGTACTCAAAATAGAGAAGTGTAGCTTGGATAATATTCTAAAATGTAGCTGCACATCGCGAACCGTATTCATAGGCGAACAGTTACTGAAATGTTATGTTACAGTATAATGAAAGTTGTCATGTACCTGTTTCTAGAACCATGTGCTTTTGCAATAAATGGTTCTTGAAACGTTGAGCCATGAGGGACGCCAATACACGATCCTTCAACTCTGGTGTTGCTGGTAAACTCGGGTTTATTTGTACAATTCTCGTTCGAGGGGAAGACCTGAACTAAGAACTGCAGAGGAATGGCACTCAATGGTTTTGTTGCAGAGCGTGATTGGAAATCTTCTACCATGATTGCCACACCGTACTTGCCTGTCCTTCCTGTAGCTGAGTAAGAAATCTTACATTTTTGCTGAAAGCAACACAAAATTGTTAACTGTTTCAAGTGATTTTAGGATATTTCTTAATTTTTGCCCGACTACCTGATCTAGTATAGCTCCTGGAAAAGTTTTGCACACGCCTCCACATTCAGATTTGCTTGATTCTGCCCATCGACATCTGATGTCGTCTTTGTCAGCATCGTTAACTATGAATAATAAAGTCGAATAACATTGGTAAGGGCAGAGAACGTGATAGAAGTGGTAAAAATGGTGACTGCGATGATGGTGATGTCGGTCCTGAGGGACTACCACATATTTTGGCCGTTGATGATCGCAGAGAATTTTAATTTGCACTCCAAAAAGGTACTAAACCTGATACCCAATAATTCCATAAATGTACGTACTAGCATCAGACCATGAGTACCAAGCAACAGTTACATTTACAGTTTATATATACATTCGATTGCCAGAATGGGTGTAGTCCAAAATTATACAATTATCTTATATATTCAGTATATCTACGTATTGAGGTGCAATTTGTAAATTAGCGCTTACAACACTTGAAATATAGTTTTAGAAAGACTAAAAAAATATTTTGGCAAGTACTTCATGCAAGGAGCGCCGATTTAACCGGACGTATTTTGGGTTTTGCATCTCATTAGATATTTATATATTTGCATAAATGTAGACCACAACCTTCTGCAATCGAGTGTATATAGTCAACTGAAAAAACGTTGTCGGGTCTAAAAACATAGAACATAGAAGCTGCGACCGAAATCATGCTTGGGATGTGAATAATTACATTTTGATTTATTAATTTACTCTGTGCCTTCTATGCAAAATGCTGAAAACGTATGCCGGCAGGACCTGAATTAATCAGACTATAGTTATTCACCGATCCCATGCGCCATTTCGGTCGCAGCTTCTATGTTCTATGTTTTGAGATCCGACAACGTTATTATAATGGGCCTAAGGGCCCATTATACCTGTTTTGAGGGACTTAGGCATGATCGGAATTTTTTTGGATAGGGTGAATTGCTAAATTGCAATTAGATTAAGTACCCCTTTACGCGTAAACATGCTTAGAAATCAACGGAATTGGCTTTGGATACGAGAGGTAAGGTGATTGCATGCCTTTTCATGGAAAATTTGACTAGAGCAAATGTAAGTGATTGATATGAAAAGATTTGAATTGCATTTTAGAACATTTTAGAAGGTCCGTCTAAATTCAAATTGATTATTTTGTCAGGAATCGAAGAAAACGCCAAACGAGTAATTCAGCCTTCGGCTCATCGACAGACAACTACTCCACTTCTTGTACCAGATCTAGAGTTTAGCAGCGTTTCAACCGTAAGTCGCCAGCTAGTTTAAACTAATATCCAAAACTCCAGTGAGTTCTAGAACTCAGTGCTGAATCACCTTTAACGTTTCAAAAAAGTAGTTCTTGATTATAAAACGAAAGATGGATGAATTCAATGTTACAGAGCAAGTTGTAAACCAACATGGATTCTGATTTATTATCTTCAATCTAAAGTTCTCGTATCACGGTAATTTTCCGGTAGCTTTCTTTCGAAACTAAAGTCTATTTTGTATTATTAGAATTACCAAATCAGTAATTAAAATAAATTTGATTGACCATTTTGAGTGACTTGAATTATTATTTCTAGTGATCTTAGATGTCATACTGACAGTGTTAGCCTGCTTCTGCAGTGTATTCAAATTGAATAATAAAAAGGTTAGAGTGATTTCTGTGAAATAGTTACTAAGCTAATAGAGACTCTGCACCCATTGTTTTCTTTTGTTGCAATACAACTATTAGACACTATTAAACACTGACTACTAGTAATTGTTTCACAGTCCGATGAAAATCACTCTAACACACTCTTTAATTTGTTCGTAAATTAGAGTGCACGCATTCAATCCATGAAATAGTTACTAACATTTTAGTGCGTAATAGTATTTAGTCATCATCTGTTTTAGTCATCGACTAACTAAGAATTCACTCAGGCATAAAACCACACAAAGGAACACAAAGACCTCTAGATGAGTTACTATTGTATTTTTGCATTGTTATGCTTCAGTGGTATCCACTACTTCGTACAGAATAGTTGCAATTAGACAGTACCTAATAAGTTTTATTTCACGAATTAAGTGCGTGCACTCTACTCGCTCGAGTGCGTTAACCTCTAAATAGATAGATAGAGTGATTACACTTAACCCGTGAAATAGTTAGTAGACTACTAGTTACTAGTAAACCTTGTTTCCATTGTTCTCTTTTGTCTCTATTGAACTATTACACACTAAAATTCATTTAGTGTTTCACGGTTTAAGTGTAACGACTCTAGATATATTCTTATATCATTTGTTGCTTAGAATAATTCTTTTACGTACAATAATTAGAGATCAGTTGTCTCTTTTTGTAAATATATTATATGCGGCAATACTTTCTTAATTTCTTCGTTAAGGGAATTATATACAGTTGGACCTTGATACTGGACCGAAAATTGGCGCAACTCTGTCCTAGCAGAAGGGTATCAAATAATTTTTTTGATCTCGTATTATGATTATGAATTTGACTATTCAAGATAAACATATCCTGAAATTCGCAAGGCAGAATATTTTAGCGTAAGAAAACATAAATTGACATGTTTGTAGTTTTTGTATATCTAGAAATTTTAATAAGTTTACATTTGTGATACTATATCGTACCTGGTATGACTAAAGTGTGGTTACATCCATGTTGTAGTCTTACTATTGGTGACATAGTTGCCCGGCAAAGTTGTCACCAGGAGGAGGGGCACATTCACTGATTATGACACCATACATACCTGGTATGACTAAAGTGTGGTTACATCTATGTTGTAGTTTTACTATTGGTGCTACATAGTTGTTGCCAGAGGGATGGATGGGCACAGTCAACTGATTATATTTGTGACGCCATACACCTGAGTGACTAAAGTGTGTCTATACATCCATGTTGCAGTCTTGCTATTGGTGCTGCATAGTTTTCACCAAGGGGGGGGGGGGGGGGGCACAGTCAACTGATTATATTTGTAACGCAATACATACCTGAGTGACTAAAGTGTGGCTATGCATCCATGTTGTAGTCTTGCTATTGGTGCTACATAGTTTTCACCAGGGGGAGGGGCACAGTCAACTGATTATATTTGTAACGCAATACATACCTGAGTGACTAAAGTGTGGCTATACATCCATGTTGTAGTCTTGCTATTGGTGCTACATAGTTTTCACCAGGGGGGGGGGGGGCACAGTCAACTGATTATATTTGTAACGCAATACATACCTGAGTGACTAAAGTGTGGCTATACATCCATGTTGTAGTCTTGCTATTGGACAGGTGCTACATAGTTTTCACCAAGGGGAGGGGCACAGTCACTGATTATATTTGTGACGCTATACCAGGCCATACCTACCTGGAATGACTAAAGTGTGGTGACATCCATGTTGTAGTCTTACTATTGGTGACATTGCTGTGACCGGTGACGTGTTGATGCGTCCCGTATCGTTGCGTTTTGTTAGATTTACATACATTCTGATTTCCCAAGAGCCACCTCCGGTAACCAATCCAATCCAGGCATAACCTGAAAAGCTGAAAAAGTCAGAGAAGTTGATACCGAAGAATTAAAACTCTGTTTAAGTAAAACTCATAGTGTTTTCCTGCTTTTTGAGTGCTCTAATCGATTATATCACAGCACAGAGAGACATGCAATGGTTTTGTACTTTTTTATATAATTTTCTTGAACGTCTTCTCTGACATAAACACAGCACGCATCCAATCAGCCAGGGCAATATTTTAATTTGGTCATTATAAGAAACCTCGATCGACCCTTAAAATGTTATTGGGTGCGCAGTACCCAGTACGCAGGACGGTAACTGCAATAAGTTTGAATGAGCTATTGTTTTAACAAATGATATATACCTCGCTTGGTAAAGAGGCGGGTTAATATTAGGAAAAGTATATGTCACAGGTAGGTCCTTCATATATCGTTAAATATATTGTCCCAATAGGTACGTATCTGGATTTCTATACATATTAGATATAGTGATTTACTGTTTTAATCTGTGTGAGGCTATATAATACTTTACTGGTCTATGCAGTACTATACAGCCCTATACAACCCTATACAATACTATACTAGTCTATACTACCCTATACAGTACTTTACTAGTCTATACAACCCTATGCAGTACTATACTAGTCCATACAACCCTATACTGTACTATACAAGTCTATACAACCCTATGCAGTACTATACAACCCTATACAGTACTCTACTAGTCTATACAACCCTATGCAGTACTATAATAGTCTATACAACCCTATGCGGTACTATACTAGTCTATACAACCCTATGCAGTACTATACTAGTCCATACAACCCTATACAGTACTATACAAGTCTATACAACCCTATGCAGTACTATACAACCCTATACAGTACTCTACTAGTCTATACAACCCTATGCAGTACTATACTAGTCTATACAACCCTATGCGGTACTATACTAGTCTATACAACCCTATGCAATACTATACTAGTCTATACAATACTATACTAGTCTATACAACCCTATCCAGTACTATACTAGTCTATACAATACTATACTAGCCTATACAACCCTATACAATACTCTACTAGTCCATACAACCCTATACAGTACTATACTATACTAGTCTATCAGAGTCTATACAACCCTATGCAGTACTATGCTAGTCTATACAACCCTATGCAGTACTATACTAGTCTATACAACCCTATGCGGTACTATACTAGTCTATACAACCCTATGCAATACTATACTAGTCTATACAATACTATACTAGTCTATACAACCCTATGCAGTACTATACTAGTCTATACAACCCTATTTGGTACTATACTAGTCTATACAACACTATGCAGTACTATACTAGTCCATACAACCCTATGCAACACTCTACTAGTCTAAACAACCCTATGCAGTACTATACTAGTCTATACAACCCTATACAGTACTCTACTAGTCTATACAACCTTGTGCGGTACTATACTAGTCTATACAACCCTATACAGTACTCTACTAGTCTATACAACCCTATACAACACTCTACTAGTCTATACAACCCTATGCAGTACTATACTAGTCTATACAACCCTATACAGTACTCTACTAGTCTATACAACCCTATGTGGTACTATACTAGTCTATACAACCCTATGCAATACTATACTAGTCTATACAACCCTATACAGTACTCTACTAGTCTATACAACCCTATACAGTACTCTACAACCCTATACACTACTATACAAGTCTATACAACCCTATGCTGTACTATACTAGTCTATACAACCCTATACAGTACTCTACTAGTCTATACAACCCTATGCAGTACTATACTAGTCCATACAACCCTATACAACACTCTACTAGTCTATACAACCCTATGCAGTACTATACTAGTCTATACAACCCTATACACTACTATACAAGTCTATACAACCCTATGCAGTACTATACTAGTCTATACAACCCTATGCAATACTATACTAGTCTATACAACCCTATACAGTACTCTACTAGTCTATACAACCCTATGTGGTACTATACTAGTCTATACAACCCTATGCAATACTATACTAGTCTATACAACCCTATACAGTACTCTACTAGTCTATACAACCCTATGCAGTACTCTACTAGTCTATACAACCCTATGCAGTACTCTACTAGTCTATACAACCCTATGCAGTACTATACTAGTCTATACAACCCTATGCAGTACTATACTAGTCCATACAACCCTATACAACACTCTACTAGTCTATACAACCCTATGCAGTATTATACTATTCTATACAACCCTATGCAGTACTATACTAGTCTATACAACCCTATACAGTACTCTACTAGTCTATACAACCCTATGCAGTACTATACTAGTCTATACAACCCTATGCAGTACTATACTAGTCCATACAACCCTATACAACACTCTACTAGTCTATACAGCCCTATGCAGTATTATACTAGTCTATACAACCCTATCCAGTACTCTACTAGTCTAAACCCTATACAGTACTATACTAGTCTATACAACCCTATGCAGTGCTCTACTAGTCTATACAACCCTATGCAGTACTATACTAGTCTATACAACCCTATACAGTACTATACTAGTCTATACAACCTTATGCAGTACTATTCTAGTCTATACAACCCTATACAATACTATTCTAGTCTATGCAACCCTATACAATACTATATTAGTCTATACCAGCCTATACAATACTATACTAATCTATACAACCCGATACAATACTATACCAGCCTATGCAGTTCTATACTAGTCTATACTATCCTATACAATACTGTATACAAGTCTATCCAATTCTATACAGTACTCTACTAGTCTATACAGGCCTATACAATACTAATCCAGTCTATACCAGCCTATACAATACTATACTAGTCTCTACAAGCCTATACAATACTATACCAGTCTATACCAGCCTATACAATTCTTTACTAGTCTATACAACCCTATACAATACTATACTAGTCTATACAACCCTATACAATACTGTACAAGTCTATACAACCCTATACAGTACTATACTATACTAGTCTATCAGAGTCTATACAACCCTATGCAGTACTATACTAGTCTATACTACCCTATACGATACTATACCAGTCTATACAACCACATACAATACTATACTAGTCTATACCAGCCTTTACAATTCTATACTGGTCCATAGAATCGTATACAATAGATATAACGCGCACGCTGATTGGCTGGCTACCATGTTTATATCAGAGGACAGAGACATGGCTCGCTCAAAAAGCGTCGAAAATATTTTATAAAAGCAATATAAAACGATCACTTATGTCTCTGTACTGTGATATAAACACTCTGGAAGATGTAGAGCACTCGAAAAGCAAGAGAAACACTCGGCTACGATTCGTGTTCCTAAGCTTGCTTTTCTCTTGCTCTACATCTTCCATCGTGTTTATATCACAGAACAGAGACATGCCTTAAATACAACCCAATACAATACTATTCTAGTCTATACCAGCCGAGACTGAGTGCTGAGAAAACCAAGCTCAAATTTTTGAAACTTTGTTCTCAAATCACCAAGAAAGCATCCATTGTAAACTCATTCACTGCACAAATTTTTCCGAGAGGCTCGCGCTTTGCGTTCGCAAAAAGAAAACGGGAAATATAACAACTGATGCAGCGTCATGCAGTGTTTACTACAACTTGGTTTGCAAGTCGATAGAAACCATGAACTACCTGTTCGAACCATTGTAGGGAGATTTACACAAAGCGTAATGACGAAAACTGTTAATTGGTGAATTCGTTTTCTCGCAATGATTTGAGCGATACAGACTACGTTACACGCTGCAGTATGATTCGTGCAACGTATTTCGCTACAGTGCCTTGATTCCATATGAAAAATGTGAAGCTACCAAAATACAGGTAAACGAAAAATGCACTGCGGCATTATGAACGGTGAGCCGCATCACTGTCCCAATACCCCTCTCCAGAAAAAAGAACTCCGAGACTTCGAGACCTTGTGTCCTGAAAAACCGAGACTGAGAGATGAGGGAAAAAACACACACACAATAATAACGAGAAATCGAGACCAATCACAAGGGTTTCCGACTTTCCGAGATCGGATCAGAAGTTGCCGAGACCCACCGGGATCAATGAGACGGAAATATACCATGTTACGAGCCTGGTATATTTTAAGGTCTATATTGAATTGATATAGTCAATTGAAGAAACATTGTTGGGTCTAAAAACATATAACATGGAAACCGAGACTGAAATGGTGCTTGGGATGTCAATAATTATAAATAATCGAAGCCAAACGGCCCGCCAACCCAGGTCCTGAACACGCTTTTGGCATTTTGCATCGAAGACAAAGCGTAAATGACTAAATCAGAATATTATTATGGACATCCCAAGCACCATTTCGGTCTCAGCTTCTATGTTTTATGTTTTTAGACCCGACAACGTTTCTTCAATTGACTATATATAGTTATTTTAATCAGGGTTGAAGGTTATTATTTTAATTATAATTACAGCTTAGCATATTCCAAGCTAAGGTTACGTGCCGATATAGTGAATGATTTTAGAATGCTGTAGTCTGACAGCAGCATTTAGAATGACCCAAATTAATAGAAATACAAAAAAATACCCGATAACTTAATAATAATGATAATAGCCACGGGCTGTAGAAGAATCTTCTTTTTTCTGACGGGAAAAATGGTTCATTGTTGTTGAACGAAACAAATACCTTTAAACCCAGTTTGGTGTCTCTGTCTTATTGACGTCTCTATTAATCAAAAACCCAAATGTCCCCTACAACGGCGTGCAGAATAGTTGAGACACTGTGCCCTAACATTGACGTTATTTGATATCATACCCACCATGTAGGTGTTGAAACGGCCATATATTCTGAACCCCCCCCCCCCGACTTAATGTCGGTTGGGTCAAATGTTGGACCTAGCAGCAATCTCCCAGGTCTACTCAACATTGAAAGAGAGGGGAGGGGGAGCATAAAACAAGCGCAACTAATTTAGGCCAAAATTGGGGCAGTGTCTCAATAGGTTCTGCACGCCGTTGTAGATGAAGCGCTGTTGACCTCCTTTCAGCGTCCGCGGCCATCTTTGATGAATGCACAACTCGTCACTAACTTCCCGGTCTATAAAAATGCCCGGTCACTTGTCTATAAACCTAATTCATCTTACTAAAATGCATGCTACAGGGCAGGATCTATAAACACACAGTCAACATATTATCCTTAAAGCCAAAAGATGACGCTTAAGCTTAAGGAAATTACCCTGTCATTCCCCTTTACTCATATAAGGAAATACCCTGCCCCTTGAATTTTCATTTGAAAGCATTATCATTGTTGTTCTTATATTATTTAGGCATTACAGAAGCTTACAGATATTCTGACTCAATACGTTCCCCTGGCTGTACAGCTCTAGTTCTGACTCTTTTTGTTTGTCGGCGTACCGGTTACTTTGACATACTATGTTATTTAAAACAATAAAAACAAGTTAAATATGTTACTTAGGGCATGAAACTTAATTAGAACTAAGGTTCGAGAAGATTTGTCTTTTTATTTTGGAATTTGCATATGTTGGCATTTCTCCAAAGGCCATCAACAGCATCATTATACACACAAATTGGTTTAAAAGGCTCAGGATCGGGCTTAATTGATTGGCCCTGTCCATTCATTCACTTTCTTGATCGCTGACGACTGCTTGGTCAAGAGAGCGCACAGCATTCATTGTTCTACTGAAATGTGAGGTAAAGCACTATGTGTAGCGTGATTAGTTCCATCAGCACGAAGGTGGTCTCCCAGGAAGCCGGGTGTGCCCTCCATACCGGTATAGACCCTCCATACTGGTATAAACTAGTATAGTATTGTATAGGGTTGTATAGACTAGTATAGTATTGTATAGGCTGGTATAGACTGGTATAGTACTGTATAGTATTGTATAGGGTTGTATAGTACTGCATAGGGTTGTATAGACTAGTATAGTATTGAATACGGTGGTATAGACTAGTATAGTATTGTATAGGGTTGTATAGACTGGTATAGCATTGTTTAGGGCTGTATAGACTAGTGCAGTACTGCTTAGTGTTGTGTAGACTAGTATAGAATAGAACTAGAAATAGAACTGCATAGGCTGGTATACACTAGTATAGTATTGTATACGGTGGTATAGACTAGTATAGTATTGTATAGGGTTGTATAGACTAGTATAGTATTGTATAGGGTTGTATAGACTAGTATAGTACTGTATATGGTTGTATAGACTAGTATAGTATTGTATAGGCTGGTATAGACTGGTATAGTACTGTATAGAGTAGTAGAGTACTGTATAGGGTTGTATAGACTAGTATAGTATTGTATAGGCTGGTATAGTACTGCATAGGGTTGTATAGACTAGTATAGTATTGTATACGGTGGTATAGACTAGTATAGTACTGTATAGGGTTGTATAGACTAGTATAGTATTGTATAGGGTTGTATAGGGTTGTATAGTACTGCATATGGTTGTATAGACTAGTATAGTATTGTATAGGGTTGTATAGTACTGCATAGGGTTGTATAGACTAGTATAGTATTGCATATGGTAGTATAGACTAGTATAGTATTGTATAGGGTTGTATAGGGTTGTATAGTACTGCATAGGGTTGTATAGGCTAGTATAGTATTGTATAGGGTTGTATAGTACTGCATCGGGTTGTATAGACTAATATAGTATTGTATAGGGTTGTATAGGGTTGTATAGTACTGCATAGGGTTGTATAGACTAGTATAGTACTGCATATGGTAGTATAGACTAGTATAGTACTGCATAGGGTTGTATAGACTAGTATAGTACTGCGTATGGTTGTATAGGCTATTATAGGGTTTGTATAGACTAGTATAGTACTGCATATGGTAGTATAGACTAGTATAGTATTGTATAGGGTTGTATAGGGTTGTATAGTACTGCATATGGTTGTATAGACTAGTATAGTATTGTATAGGGTTGTATAGTACTGCATAGGGTTGTATAGACTAGTATAGTACTGCATATGGTAGTATAGACTAGTATAGTATTGTATAGGGTTGTATAGGGTTGTATAGTACTGCATAGGGTTGTATAGGCTAGTATAGTATTGTATAGGGTTGTATAGTACTGCATCGGGTTGTATAGACTAATATAGTATTGTATAGGGTTGTATAGGGTTGTATAGTACTGCATAGGGTTGTATAGACTAGTATAGTACTGCATATGGTAGTATAGACTAGTATAGTACTGCATAGGGTTGTATAGACTAGTATAGTACTGCGTATGGTTGTATAGGCTATTATAGGGTTTGTATAGACTAGTATAGTACTGCATATGGTAGTATAGACTAGTATAGTATTGTATAGGGTTGTATAGTACTGCATAGGGTTGTATAGACTAGTATAGTACTGCATATGGTAGTATAGACTAGTATAGTATTGTATAGGGTTGTATAGGGCTGTATAGTACTGCATAAGGTTGTATAGACTAGAATAGTACTGCATATGGTAGTATAGACTAGTATAGTATTGTATAGGGTTGTATAGGGTTGTATAGTACTGCATAGGGTTGTATAGACTAGTATAGTACTACATATGGTTGTATAGACTAGTATAGTATTGTATAGGGTTTGTATAGACTAGTATAGTATAGGGTTTGTATAGACTGGTATAGTACTGCATATTGTAATATAGACTAGTATAGTATTGTATAGGGTTGTATAGGGCTGTATAGGGCTGTATAGTACTGCATATGGTAGTATAGACTAGTATAGTATTGTATAGGGCTGTATAGTACTGCATAGGGTTGTATAGACTAGTATAGTACTGCGTATGGTTGTATAGGCTAGTATAGGGTTTGTATAGACTAGTATAGTACTGCATATGGTAGTATAGACTAGTATAGTATTGTATAGGGTTGTATAGACTAGTATAGTACTGCATAGGGTTGTATAGACTAGTATAGTACTGCATAGGGTTGTATAGTACTGCATATGGTTGTATAGACTAGTATAGTATTGTGTAGGGTTGTATAGTACTGCATAGGGTTGTATAGACTAGTATAGTACTGCATATGGTAGTATGGACTAGTATAGTATTGTATAGGGTTTGTATAGACTAGTATAGTACTGCATATGGTAGTATAGACTAGTATAGTATTGTATAGGGTTGTATAGGGTTGTATAGTACTGCATAGGGTTGTATAGACTAGTATAGTACTGCATATGGTAGTATAGACTAGTATAGTACTGCATAGGGTTGTATAGACTAGTATAGTACTGCATATGGTTGTATAGACTAGTATAGTACTGCATAGGGTTGTATAGACTAGTATAGTACTGCATAGGGTTGTATAGACTAGTAGAGTACTACATAGGGTTGTATAGACTAGTATAATATTGTATAGGGTTTGTATAGACTAGTATAGTACTGCATATGGTAGTATAGACTAGTATAATATTGTATAGAGTTATATAACTATTATAATAACCACTATATTGACCAATACAAAAAGCATCTATTGGGACAATATAACCAACGATATATGACGGACCTACCATGTCACATCTCGTCCACCCGCTGACCAGCCCTCTTGCAGGCTGAAATCAGTACACTTAAAATCCAAAGATGTAATGAAGCCAGAACACCCTTGACGGCAATAAAGGTATGATCCAGAGGGACCAATGAGTTTGCCTGTATTTATTGTAGATTGATCACAGTAAGTGTCCAAATAGGACGACCTCAGCCATGCTATGCGAAAGGAAATGATTACCTAGAAGTTTGGAGAAAGATAATTATTTTCTAGAATAATGTCTACGACGATAGTTACCTCAGATCATTATATAAATATCACAAATTAACTGGTGTCATATTTGGAGGCATTGTTTTTAAAGTGGTTCAGTCATGCAGCTAGTTCGATTAATCCATTTCTGTAGAACAATGTCAGTAACTTTTCTTGTCTTAGTACCTCACTGAATGCCTTCATATAGCCACGCGTGGTGATTTCATACAAATTTCTACCAGTGAGGCAGTTGTAGTTTTTACACCACTTATTTATTACACCGAGGACCATTAGACATAAACTGATCTAGTTAATTGCTTAAACGGAATATTCATGTATTTGAACGTAGTTAATAGAGGTCCCCTCTATTAACTATGATTTGAACTGTCTGATAATGATGATGATGATGATGATAATCATAATGAACTTTATTTAAAGAAGGTTTAAAAATACTTATAAAGTATACCAGTTTAGCATAGCTAATTAAACACTGGGCCTTCTGTAAAAATGTATAAATATATATAATAAAGAAAAATAATGATGAGCTAGGTAATCAAAAACGTTTACAAAAACAAACAGGATTATTATTTTACCATCTTATGTATATAGATCTAGTTAAACTGCGCGATTTGAACTGACGACTGAGCCTAGAAGAATAGCAAAGGGCCGGCCGGCAACATCAGTAGTAGAAAACTCCGCGAGACTGTCTAGGATCGTAGAGTTATCGGCATCACAGTCAAGATCCGCAAAGTATACCTTGCAGTTTTTGTATCTAACTGACCTTCCTATATGGGTTGTGAAACTTGGAATTTCAAGTTAATAAAAACTGATGTAAAAAAGATATCCAGCTATATGTAATGTATAAAAACGAGAGGGCACGTTATATCGGTCAGATAAAGATCCGAACCGGAAGGCGAGGATCTTTAGATCACATATAACGCGCCCTCTCGTTTTTATACATTACATATTACTGAATATCTTTTTTACATCTTCATTAACTTGAAATTCCAAGTTTCACAAGTTCTTTTGATTACTATCAAACGTCTAGCAGTCAAATATCATATTTGACCAGAATTTCCTAAGTTAGACTTTTTGTTCAGAAAATACAAGTTAAAGTTTATGCACTGTGAGAAAATAAAGAAAACTATTTTTTGATAAAAAGATCTACGTTACAGCAGTGATTTCTATTGTGCTTTCAATAATGCGTTGTTAATAATAAGTTTGATAAGACTTCGGTAACTGCAATGATTCGCGGTTAGGTTATTCGGCTTTTGCCCAAGAAACAAAAGTACGTATCGATGAGCGAAACGTTTCGAAATGTGCTACGATATCCTTTTCATTCAGATAAAACGTTTTCATGAGGATATTGTCCACCACCGCCAAGTTTTACAAATCTAGCTCGCTCGCTTGCAGAGACTACTTCTCTTACTCTGTCAACAGTTCTCGAAAGGCTCTCGTTATCATAAGTGCACGAAGCAAAACCCAATAATTAACGATCGAGACTTGAAGTCTAAGGCCACGTTCAAACGAGAAAACAAGCCAATGCAAGTTTTGATGACTTGCGCAGACTTGCGTCTTCCTCTAAACACAAACTTGCATTGACTTGCGTCTACTTGCGTCTACTTGCACTTGTGATGACTTGACTTGAGAGCAGATTTAGCATGCTCAAATTTAATTTGATCGCAAGGTGATGCAAGTTTTGACTCGTTTCAGTGAACAGTCAACATGCTAAGCTTCGCAAGTTGTTTTTCTTCTTTTTTAGTCAGAATTTCTGAGCATTTCTTCTCCTTCAAGTAATTCGAGCAACAAACCGGATTTTCTCCTTGTCCTTCATCAAGCTGATTTTAGTCAAGAATTTTTGAACGAACTTGCGCTGACTCGTGGAGCGGTGTTCAAACTAGACAAGCTAGTCGGAAGTCAACACTTGCATCGACTTGCGGTCTCTTTTGAACGGGGCCTAATGTCGGACAAGCCAAAACTTTGTATCGCGAGCTAGTGGCTTCGAAGTAAATTTTAATTTCTAAAATTAAAGTTGTATTAGTTTAGTTTTGTATTCTGTATGCCTGGATAAACATAGAAAAAAATAGCCTCAAATCGAAAGCTTTGTGACTTTGGTTGTTCGACCCCCCATATTCCTTTGGTGGGCTACTGTTTAGTTATGTTGGCGGGAGATGACATTCTCGGAACTAACCCACGACCTTCGGATTTCCGGTACGACACCCGACCACTGAGCTATTTGAAGGCTCTAGTGGCCAGCAGATCGAAGTTTGTGGTTCAAACCACGTAATTTTTTCGAGTTTTATTTCACCCTCGACGAAGCATACATTATAATTCTAACATCTTTCCGAGTGACAGTTTCATTACCGGAAGTCGCTACCCTTAAGACTAAAAACATTTTTTAAGTCCTCACTATTATTATTGTCAGGACTCCTTGGCCTCTAAAAACAATAGATACAATAATGATATAATAATAATAAATTGAATATTTAAACAGGATAGCCTATCAGTGTAGACGTACTGACACTGTTATCAACAGGGTCCTGTATGAAATGAAATCAAAATATGAAACAAAAATAAATAATTAATAAAATATAATAATATAAATAAATAAAATCATTTATGCGAGAATCAGCCTAGAAATAACCTAAGAAATAGTCTTAAAATATTTCTTTAAATGATTCTTAAATAATTTTCTAGAAATTAATGCCGTTATACCTAACGGATAGTGTTATAAATCAAACGCTGTCTTTAATTTGTTAGCCAAAAAACCTCCGATGTCCTGGTGGAGTATCGATAAACCCTTCTTTGAAAGCAGGTCATTAAGCTCTGAGATATTTCCTGGCTGAGAGTTTGTTGCAAATGGTAGTTTCCCAGGACCAGGATTCACACTGATATCTCCGGCTAATAACAACAGGTAGAAGGCTACCAAGGAAATCTTTAGCAGAGGCAAAGACCGGTTTTATATATCGGGAAGATGGCGCCGGTACATCATAGCTTTGTTTTCGACTTTTATGAAGCACAAGTCTTCAACAATGAAGAATTGGCGTAATATCATTATTAGAAGACCAGGGAAGTGTAATAAAAGGATCCAACCAACTCAGTGTTAACATGTAGAAAGAGAACAAGATATACGCAGCATTAAGAGAGACCGCCATGCTTCATTGCTTACCATAATGGCTTTTATGTTGAAGCGTGTTGGAATATATATTTATTGACATTGAATACTGAGCGCAACGAGGTGACATGGAGGTCAATCCAACGCAAATCACTTGATTTTAAAACTTCAATTCCCCCTAGAAATCCAATTCCTCACTGAAACTAAGTTCGCTAAAGGTGTTTACTTTAAAAGGATTTCGTTTGAAGATGTCAATCTCGTCCAGTTTCGAGGGTTAGTCCAGTTAACGTTCCTGGCGCCTTCTTTCGGGTTTTTCTCTTTTATTTTTGTTGTCTTTTCTTCGTTGGGTTTCCATTGTTGTTAGTGATTGCCGAAAGAAGGGTCCAGAAACCTTTGCCTGGGCATGCCCGAAAATTTGGATAATTTCGGTCTGCGCAGATGTCCTCGGGAATCCACTGGTTATCTGCTGCTTGACTAGTGGTTTTTGTTGTTGTTGTTGTTGTTGTTTTTTGGCGTGGAAACTGATCCAATATGGCCCAATCCGTGACTCTCGACAAACATGCGCCTCTTTATGGCGATAAATTTGACCACAGTGTCTGCGCAGACCGAAATAACCCAAATTTTTGCATATGCGCAGGAAAAGGTTTCTGGACCCTTTTTTTGGAAAGCATTAATATAAAGGAAGCCCCCAAAAGACAAAGAAGCCTAACGAAAAAAAAAAAAAACCAGGAACCGGACTATGCACGTTTCATCTCGGTTCAAATGTGTTAGGAGGGGCTTTGTAGGGATCGTGACGCTCTACCAACTCGTTCAGTCGTATTGTGAACAATAGCTATTTACGAGCCAAGCAAGAGCTTGTACTACATGCCGAGGAAGAGCCGGGCCAACCAGAAAGACTTTCCTTAGTCGGTGTGGCTGTCAGAAGGAGTTCCTTTCTAGACCACTAGTACTTTCCTCACTTAGGGCCGTACTTTCCCATTAAGTCCATTAACACTGAGTCGTACCTCGAACTTGCCTCACTAGTTTGTACGAGTGTGACAAATATTGACAGTCCTTGTATAACAACTAATTTTCTGTTTACGTTGCGTACATTTCCTGTTTCCTGTTTACATCTCATTTCTACACAAAGCGAAACTATACGTTGGTCTAATGTTTGTGTTACAGGTGTGTCACACAGGAAAACCGGCTACAATTAAAGCAGTCAAGTTTACAACGCTTAAAATGCTTAACTAGCAAAATTACTCAAAAATACATTTACATAATTACTGGAAATCTGTAGTGTAACAAATGTGTTCAAATATTGTATTGATAGTTGTTTCCAGTCAGTTCTTTTATTGACACATAAGGAAATGAGATAGAATATATTGAAACAGAAAAGCCTTTGTCTATTTATTCATGTTGGCCGTTACACCTCCCGCCAAAAGTTCAAATAGCAGACAAATCGCCTAGGACAGTGAAATGTTAGCTAGCTTAATATCCTCGAACATGATGACAGGCATCCAAGCATCGAAATGAAACAAGCTATTGTAGCTTGGTAAAAAAAAGTTAAAAAACGTAAAGGACCTTGTTTAATTAATGTCGGTAATTCCTTTAGCTGAGCTAATCTTCCAGGAAGCCGACGGTGCACTCATTTAATTTACTCCCCTCTCTCAATTAGTGCTCCGTTTTAAGGGTATTTAAAGCTACTTAAAACTACACGGAAAGGGAAGAAGTCGAAACAAGGATGTGTAGTCACTGGCAATCGAACTCGGGACCTCTCGCACCGAAGGCCGCGCACTAACCAACTGTACCATTCTTGCTCCTTGATATTGCTCTAATGTGAACTTAATTGCTGTACTACGAGGTTTGCCAAATAGCAATGCCAACATTTTAACCAATCAGCGCCAAAAGAAATTTTGATCCAGGCAATCAATGACAGCTACCTTTATATCTTTGAAATATAACAAGACTTTCAAAATTTTCCTTTCTCAATGTTAATGTTCCTCTTCTTGATGGGAGTTCAAAACGATCCGAAGAATTTATAAACAACAAAGTAGACAGAAATCTACGAAATAGAATTGTTTGAAGCATTCTATGGCTGCTAATCTCTGGCTGCTAAGTCCAAAAAAGTGAAAACGCGTACATTTCAAAATTGACAACGGTGAATTATTTCACAAAGATCAAAAGAAGCAACCTCGGAAATCATGATTGACGCGGGCCAAGTCAATACAGCTGTATATCATATAACCGTTAAACAGTGTGAACGCTTGATATATTTGCCAATTACTTAGAATTGAACTAGTGCTCATCTAGTTGTAAGTGACTTGAACTGGCTCCAGTGTGAACACATACCCTTTTGTCCGTGACACTGCTCGAATTAAACGGTTTCCAACTGAATGAGGCTCCCCGAAAGTGCGATCCAAAGGAACATTTGGAGAATAGTATCACACCAACGGCCAAGAAGATCAAACAAACACGTCGACTCGGTCCAAACATTTTGGAACATTCAGACAGCTAAGACAAGTTCTGCATCTCATCCCATATATACTGTGTAAAAGGAAATGAGACAACTAGGCAGGGGGGAGGGCACCCCTAGGATAACAACCGTTCAGCGTTGTTAGATTTTGGGACGTCACACAGCGTTTGTGTTGTGGAGTTGGTGTTTGTCTTGTGGAATTTGTATTTGTGTTGTGGGATTGATTTGTGTCTTCACCGAATTTGTGTTTGTGTTTTGTCCCTATGAGGCACCGTGGTTCCTTAATACTCGAACACTTTGCTTACTTAGGGCCGTACTTTCCAATAAACGCTGAGTCGTACCTCGAACTTGCCTCGCTAGTTTGTACGAGTGTGACAAATATTGACATTCCTTGTATAACAACTAATTTTCTGTTTACATTGCGTACATTTCCTGTTTCCTGTTTACATCTCATTTCTACACAAAGCGAAACTATACGTTGGTCTAATGTTTGTGTTACAGGTGTGTCACACAGGAAAATAAACCGGCTACAATCAAAACCGTCAAGTTTACAACACTTAAAATGCTTAACTAGCAAAATTACTCAAAAATACATTAACATAATTACTGGAAATCTGTAGCGTAACAAATGTGTTCAAATATTGTATTCAAAGTTGTTTTCAGTCTTCTTTTATTGACACTTAAGCAAATGAGATAGAATATTGAAACAGAAAAGCCTTTGTCTGTTCGTTCATGTTGGCCGTTACACCTCCCGCCAAAAGTTCAAATAGCAGACAAATCGCCTAGGACAGTGAAATGTTAGCTAGCTTAATATCCTCGAACATGATGACAGGCATCCAAGCATCGAAATGAAACAAGCTATTGTAGCTTGGTAAAAAAAAGTTAAAAAACGTAAAGGACCTCGTTTAATTAATGTCGGTAATTCCTTTAGCTGAGCTAATCTTCCAGGAAGCCGACGGTGCGCTCGTTTAATTTACTCCCCTCTCTCAATTAGTGCTCCGTTTTAAAGGTATTGAAAGCTACTTAAAGCTACACGATAAGGAAAGAAGTCGAAACAAGGATGCGAGGTCAGGACTGGGAATTGAACTCGGGACCTCTCGCACCGAAGGCCGCGCACTAACCAGCTGTACCATTCTTGCTCCTTGATATTGCTCTAATTTAATGTGAACATGCTGTACGATTAGGTTTGGAATAGCAATGCAAACATTTTAACCAATCAGCGCCAAAAGAAATTTTGATCCAGGCAATCAATGACAGCTACCTTTATATCTTTGAAATATAACAAGACTTTCAAAATTTCCCTTTCTCAATGTTAATGTTCCTCTTCTTGATGGGAGTTCAAAACGATCCGAAGAATTTATAAACAACAAAGTAGACAGAAATCTACGAAATAGAATTGTTTGAAGCATTCTATGGCTGCTAATCTCTGGCTGCTAAGTCCAAAAAAAGTGAAAACGCGTACATGTCAAAATTGACAACGGTGAATTATTTCACAAAGATCAAAAGAAGCAACCTCGGAAATCATGATTGACGCGGGCCAAGTCAATACAGCTGTATATCATATAACCGTTAAACAGTGTGAACGCTTGATATTTGCAAATTACTTAGAATTGAACTAGTGCTCATCTAGTTGTAAGTGACTTGAACTGGCTCCAGTGTGAACACATACCCTTTTGTCCGTGACACTGCTCGAGTTAATCGGTTTCCAACTGAATGAGGCTCCCCGAAAGTGCGATCCAAAGGAACATTTGGAGAATAGTATCACACCAACGGCCAAGAAGATCAAACAAACACGTCGACTCGGTCCAAACATTTTGGAACATTCAGACAGCTAAGACAAGTTCTGCATCTCATCCCATATATACTGTGTAAAAGGAAATGAGACAACTAGGCAGGGGGGAGGGCACCCCTAGGATAACAACCGTTCAGCGTTGTTAGATTTTGGGACGTCACACAGCGTTTGTGCTGTGGAGTTGGTGTTTGTCTTGTGGAATTTGTATTTGTGTTACGTTGTGGGATTGATTTGTGTCTTGGAATTTGTGTTTGTGTTTTGTCCCTATGAGGCACCGTGGTTCCTTAATACTCGAACACTTTGCTTACTTAGGGCCGTACTTTCCAATTAACGCTGAGTCGTACCTCGAACTTGCCTCGCTAGTTTGTACGAGTGTGTGACAAATATTGACAGTCCTTGTATAACAACTAATTTTCTGTTTACATTGCGTACATTTCCTGTTTCCTGTTTACATCTCATTTCTACACAAAGCGAAACTATACGTTGGTCTAATGTTTGTGTTACAGGTGTGTCACACAGGAAAATAAACCGGTTGTAATCAAAACGGTCAATTTTACAACACTTAAAATGCTTAACTAGCAAAATTACTCAAAAATACACTAAAGTCAAGTCCAACACACAAACACTAGTCCCACACAGGCAGAAGTACACCAATTCGACAACACAAACGCAGATTTCAAAACAAAAACACCAAACCGCAACACAAATACCAATCGTTGTTCTTCATTAAGGGCTGTACAAGACGCTCTATGGAGCGTAAACTGGTTGCCTGTTTTGCGCGACCCGCCATGAACGTACTGGACTGCTTGCACTGCGCTTAAGGAGAAGACATGTCGACGGAGACTCACTCGTCACCAAGTCCTGAATTCCCTACCATACCCAAAATTTCGACAGTTTTATTGAAACATCCAACATAAATACATCATGTAAAACTACTATATGATGTGGATGTACGAAATCTAGGCTTGCCCCAGTAAAGGTAAGGGCAACACGAGGAAGGCATGGGGAGGAGGAGGGCAAAATTAAAGCTACAACCGGCTTGTGTGAAGTCGGGATCAGAATGAATCACTGTTTGACAGCTCACGTGTTGTGTTACCCTAATGGGGGGATCACTCAAATTGCTGTTACACCAGTACCCAATACCAACCTCGCATGCATGAATGCTCCAACTTAAAGATCCAAGGCTATAACAATTACATAATGCCTCTATATAACGCACAAAGAAATACAGCCAAGAGAAAACATGAAAATCCTATTTGCGAGCAAATATTCCATTTCTTCTGAACATTATTTGGTAATATACCAGACAGTTTGTTACATTGATTTTGTCATATGACAATCAGTGGTATACTGGCGGATAGCAACATCGTGAAATCCATATCAACACTGCTTCCAGTGGCCAGTGGTGATGGATTCAGCATGGATTCAGAAAGACAAAGAAATGGGCGACTCAAATAAGATATTTGGTCAAAACTGTAAGTTAAGCGCTGTTATTTATGATTCTTTGTGAAAATTAACAGTACGATTGAACTGTTTTCATTCATTTTCAATGAAGAAATAGGCAGGTTATGACAAACTCGGCCAGTGAAACGCGAGAGCTGATGATGTTGAGATAACAACAACAATTGCAATACCCAGCTACCCTCGTGTATTTATAATCATTCGTATGATTTCAGACCAAATTGCTCTGCACTCATTTCAATTACCACTTAATTATATTCATTTTGAACTCTACAGTACGTAATAATACTTGCAATACAAAGTGATAACTTTATAACGAAATGCCAGGTACATTAGATGGTTTTCAAGTGTTTGTACATCATTATAAAGTTATAAAGAATTCGTTGATATAACCGGAAGTGAAACTACACAAATATTTATAACAATGCTCACGTGACCATCACATGAACTACGTCACGTCAAAATTACTGTCTTTATACCGAATGAATGCTACTCACGACAGCTAGTCCATAGTTATAAAGTCAGTCTAGATCTAAAACTGATTTTGCAGTTGAGAGGCCTTCAGAGTCGATGATAAATGCTCGTCTCGTCTTCTTCATTTGTTCTTTCTGCTATTTGTTGGCGAAGAAGTTTATTGTACAACAGGTTTGCCTTCGGCTGACTTTGGCGCCATTCCTTGATCACAAACACAAAATTTTGTTGAATTGGAAAAGATACTAAACTAGCATTGAAGCAGTTGGATGATACCTATTTGGATAATATTTCTCTTTGCTGGAATATATCGAATTCATCTTAGTCATGAACTAGCATAAAACCTGTCTTTGATAAATGTAATTTTGACAGGAAGCATATCTTCGATCTTTCTCTTTGGCCGTCCTCAAGCATGCTGAAATATGGTCCGACCATATTTCATGAGGAAAATATCGTGTAGTAAAATTAATTAAGGCTTAATTAATTTTACTACAAGATATTTTCCTCATTCTGTTTCGGATAACGAATTATCTGAAGTGATTTACTAGAAAATGGATAATGAAATTTTACAGTCTTTTGTCGAGATTTGTGGGCGCGCCATGTGTCAGTCAACGACGTTGTTGATGACCATTTCAAGACGACAGGATTCTTGCAAGACACTGTTTAGTTGAACAGCTTGTATTTTTTTTGGTGGCTACAAATTTACGTTGTGAGATATCCTGGCTTGGGTCACTGGAAAGCAAACCATTTGTTCTTAAAAAGCACGAACTTCAGTGAACTCGATCGGTACTTGGCATGTATTGTTGATGATATGTTTGTTGTGCTTGACACTTCCAGTGTCAAAATGATTAGAAAGACAATGATTCTCAACAGTTATTTGTACAGCTCTGAGGAGGATTTTGTCGTCAACTAGGAACTGTACGTTTTTAATTTTGTCCATTTTCTTGTAAACGTTTTGCCGTCTTTCCCAAGAAAATCCCCTCAATTTTTTAGTAATGCTTTTAATTGGCTGTATTTTTTCTGTGTTCTGATTGGTCAGAATGTATGTTTCCTGCAATCTCATTGGTTGTTTAAATTGGTGCGATTAATGTCTCAAATTGATGCAATTTAGAGCAAATAAGATGCGATTCGTGAATAAATCGCACACTTTTTAATCAATCAGATTGCGGGGTTTGCTAGTGATTTCAAAATGGATATAATTAAGGTCGAAAAACGCGTAAAATTGCATGGGATCTAAAATGGTGACGTCATCGTTTCGTCGCTATGGTAACTCCGATGCAAATAATAAACTTTATAATAATAATAAATTTTATTAACGTGTCAATACGATTCTAGCTTACATTTAAGTAAACTAATTGATGACACCTATCTACTCAAATAAAAAATAAATAAAAATAAAAATTAAGATTCTCCATACCCCACCCCCCAACAATATATAATAATATCAAAATAGACTTAAATACTAATAACTTATTTGTCAAACCCCCCATAACTAATTACTTCTTTAATAAAATACCTCATAAAGTTCTCAACCCCTATTTCATACATTATAAGCCCCGATGCACAATACATTATAAAAACTATAAAAACTATACCCATAGACCGATTAGAAATATGGCGGCAAATCCGAGCTATCGCCCTGCACCGACCAGCCCCCCATCCACGCGAAACGCAATTGTGTTTAGGTAAAACACACACCATTAAAATCTTCAATTTTTATGGAGTAAGTGGACGAAAGTTCGTAACTGTGGGTGCTTTCATGTAAGAACTACAGCCGTTTCAAGTTGACCGATCGAAATTTGAAATTCAAGATATCCGTTTATGGTTATAATTTTCATTGCGTTTATCCTTATGAATTATTGATAAGGTTTTTAGTTATTCATAATCATCTCAATGGCCAATAAGACTTATTACCGTCCAGTGGCTTGTTGTCGAACGTCTTTCGATTCGGGCTTCGTTTCGATTCTGATCTTTAGAGTTGAGAACGATACCTTTATAATTACAACTAGTGTAAAAAGTTAGACTTTCACGTCTTCTGGAAGGTTCAACGGTTTTTATTCCTGACCACAAAAAGATCGAGGTAATTACAATTAAACATAAAAAAGAAAGAAAAAGGTGGAAGGGTGCAGGATTACAGCCCATTGGGGTTATTAATAGAAGGTTCAGTAACCTAAAAATATATTTAATTTGACAGTAAATATGTGTGTCAGCGGTTAAAGTGGAAGTGAAAAAACATATAAACTCAAGTGAAGAAATAATTCGATAAATAGCATAATACTGGTAGAAGTAACAATAAATAAAAGCATTTTTGGCTTCACTGAGAAAGAAGAAATCGCTTGAGCTGTTTTTAAAGCTGTTTTGTGATTCATTGCTTTTCATTTCGATTGGTAACTTCGTTCCAGCATGTGGCAGCTGCCGCATATTTTACCCCAAGTTTACCATAAATTTAATTTTGACGAGGTATATCTATTTGATTTTGAAGGTGTATTATAACGATGCAATAGTTCTATTTCTTTAAAGTAGCTTTGAAACATACATATCTGGCAATTTGTGGTTCACATTTTATACCGCCGCAGCTTCACAAAGCTGGAGCTTGACTATCTCAAAAATATTTTAAAAGTATATCCGAGTTTTTGAAGGAGTGGCCTCCTTGGAGTTCTTGGTGCCGAAAAGGTAATTATACGAAGAGCTCGTTTTTGTAAGATATGAATTGATAAAACGTTTGACTTATAATTACTTTCCCATGCTAATGCGCCATACGAGATGTACAAGTATAAAATGCTATAATGGAGATTTTTTAAAAGCTCAAGAGAAAGATAGTTGCTATACTTATATAAAATTCCGCGGATTGACTTGGCAATTTTCCTACAAATAAATACAATATGAGGAGTCCCATTATAAACAATCATCAATTAGCAAACCTAGAAACTTTAATTGTGTTTGAGACCCTGTCAATAAGTTGCCCATTGTTGTTTCAGACAACAATGTAATAAATATTCAGTGCTGTCAGCCGTAGTCCCACTCTCCATTACACTCTGACAGTTATCTTTACATCTTATTTTTGACAGTTTTTAAACTTTCACTTTGCAAATATTGAGACTATAAAAGACGTCTCCTACCTGATACGTAAGTAGATCTTCCGGAGTGTAGAACATTGTATAACCAATTTATAGTATTACACTCGGAGTAAAGTTCCTAGTCCACATCTTCCGTTCTTAGAAAGTATAAGTTCAAAGGGACAGGAATTTCGCATCCCATTCTGCTTCTAAGTGTTGTACATATAATAATTTGAAACTAAACTGAAGATGAATTGAAATTGTAGGGATATCTTGGCAGATCTTCGCTTATAGCTGAAAGATACTGATTTGATCAACACACTTTAACCTTCAAGAACCAAGATACAAGGGACTAAAAGACTGGAGTTATATCCGTAGAGGTCTTCCAATCATGACCAATTCCACAACACAAGCACTGGACTACTTTGCATTGTATATGCTATTTGTGGATAAATATTCTCACTTCAAAATCTTCTTATACTTCCTTGTTGTTGTTAATTCTCTAAGCTCGATTCTGGCTACTGTTTTAAATTTCTTTGTCATTTTTACATTTGTAAGAACGGAAACTTTGCGAACAATTGCATCAAACATTTTGATTCTTAGCTTGGCCATTTCTGACTTTGGAGTTGGAGTAATAGCACAACCGGCGTATTGTTGTCGTTTAATTGCCTGGCTGACAAAAACGCCTTCTATATATCAAAGCAGTTTGAAAATATATCATCAGTCGTTTAATGCGCTTGTAACTGGCTCGCTTCTCACTGTTACTGCCATCACTATTGATCGGTTCCTTGCTCTTCACCTACATCTAAGATACCAAGAATTTGTCACAACGAAACGAACTTACACAGTCGCCATAGTACTATGGGTGGTTAGCTTGTCTTGGAGTTTTGTATTTTTAACAAACAAACCTTCCCTGGTGATCACCATCGATTCTTTCGCATTGGTCATCATCTTTCTTAACCTTTTGCTGATGTTTAAAATTTCTCGAGTCATACGCAGACACTCAGCACAGATGGCAGCCCAGTTAATATATATTCTACAGAATACATAAACTCTATAGTCTCAAGTGTATATTCTGATGTGCTTTTTCATATTAAGGAGGTTTTTTAAATTACATTAAATATTCAAATTGGTACCCAGTCTCCTACTTGATATGCAAATGGCTAATTGCCCTACCTATCTCATTTATCTGCTGGGTGTTAATTGATTGACAGAAACTTCTGTTTAATTGCACAATCTAGTTTTTCTAAAACCTGAGAAAATCCTCCTATAGGTCATTTGCATCATAGTGTTATACACTACCAGTTATGGGGGAATATACCTGAGTTGTTCAAAAATCCTATAAATGCAAACTCGTTATTATTCACTCTCCTGAGACCGGCACTTAAGACTTGGGTACGGGTTCTTTTACGTGAGTTGCATAAAGCACACTTAACAAACTCTTAAGTTCGTCACTTAAGTGTGAATATACGAGACACTTTTAACTTTTAACTTAAAAGTTCTTACTTTACGTTACTTCACTTCACTTCACTTCACTTTATGAGCAGCGACGTTTACGTAGATCAAGAGTATTCAGAGACAGAGATAATTAACCCATTGGATTCATTATCTCTGATGATGATTATTTTCAAAGAATTCGAATGATAAGAGCTATGTTTTATGAGGTTCTCCAGCATGTTCATCATAATCTTGAACAACAACACTCGGCGAAATCATGCACTTCGGCTTCCCAACAACTAATGGTGGGTACGTTTAGATTTTTTTTTTGGATGTGGTTCCTTTCAAGGTGGTCGGTGATACGATTAAAGTACATAAAAGTATGGTAAGCAAGAGTGACAAGGGCTATTGTCAAGCTTAGGAACGATTTCATATATAGATCGATTTCACTGACGTCATCGAGAAAAATAAAGTCGGTTTCAGAGCATCAAATAAAATAAAAATACTTGTACCTCAAAGAGCAACTAAATCTTTGCAACTCTAGAAAATATTGAGTCAAAAGAGCTTTTCTCCACGAAGATACGAATGTTTGAATGTGGGCTTGTTGTTGGTAAGAATGTATGGGGCCGCCATATTGGTGTACACCAATATGTACACCAATATGGCGACCATAAATACCAAGCATCGAAATGATATTATATATACATTAATTTGTTCATTTTATTGATTATATATATAGAAAATGACAATTAAGTTCATTACCAAAGCAAATGAGGTGAAATTTGTCGCAAATTGATGTGTTCTTACGTCGTTTGAAAATGCGTGACTGCATGGCGTGACAAGCGATGAACAGAATCAGACCAAATTTCCAGAGACGACTTATTTTCATGATACATACAAAATATCAGGCAATCAGCTTTCTCTGAATTTTAGTTTAGATTTTAGTCCTCTCGTGACGTCACGTGAAATCGATCTATTGACCAAGTGCATGCAGAAGAATGCGGTGCGGCTATTGCGTTAGAAACATAAGACACATAAGAGCAACATGATTTTCCATGTGTCGAGGGGGTTATAGATGGAACCCATATCAAGTTCCTGAAACCCAAAAACCATTAAGTGGCGTTTGTGAATAGAAAAGATTTTCACTCTATAATATCCAAATATGTGGAAATGACAGATTGATGATCACAGATGTTGTGGTGAAATGGCCTGGGCATGACTCACGAATATATAATACATCCACTCTTTTTGAAAGGTTCAACCAACCAGTATTGCCTTGTTTGCCAAATGGTGTGATTTTAGGTAGCCTCAAGTATGAAAGTCTAGGACACACTTAGACTTACAGGACCTCACGGGCACCCGTAAATCTACGTGCCCTTTTTGCACTTAACAAATACTCGTAAAGCGTTTATGCAACAGCTGTAAATTCCGTTGCATAATCAGCACTTAAGTGGTCTCTTACGAAAATCTTATGCATTAGTACTTTAGTGGAACTCTTAAGGAACAACTTAAGATATTGTAACAAAGATTCTGCTGTAGTCAGTTGTACTCATAACTAATTTGAAATAACTCTGTTTTCATCTGACTTTTTGTTTTACATAATTAAGACGTTTCGACTCTCACTCGAGTCTTCATCAGTTAACCGTTAGTTGCGCGAGGACGCCAGTTGAAAGACAAAACATCAGTCCGAGCTCACGCTCGTGCCCTGTAGCGTTCTATATAGTTCGGGAAGAGTCATTCGGTCGTTGCCAGCGTTGGCGTCTAAGTTGGAATGCCAAGCTTCTAGGAACAGTCGTTGGTGGTATTTGGCTTCTGTGTCAACAATGCTCGCATTGTCGAAGTCAAAGGTATGCCCAGTTTCGTTGGCATGCAGGGCGACCTTCGATATTTTATGCAACACCCTTAAGTTAAGATCACGCTTAAGTACAATATTAAGGTTTATGCAACCGGCCCCTGGCTCCCAGGAGATTGCATACCCAGTGACAAACCTTCCCATTAAGATTATGACACCTGATTATTACGCCTGTACGCGGGTTTTTTTTCGTGTCAGCCAGGAACGAAAACCTGATCTAGTCGTTGAAATAGGATAAAAGGCAAATAGTATTGTTCAAAAATAAAGGGATTCGTGAATGGAAAACTGAAATAATAAATAGTTGGAAGGTGTACTTCTACTCGAAATAAATTCACTGAAAAATGTGAATAGCTTTTGTGTTGGATCGAGCGCGAGTAGTTTCTTTCGTGTATTTTACATGAACTGAACATGGGGATTGTTAGTTCAAAGACCGAATACCACGCACAATAAAAATACGACTACTTGAATAACAAGTAGGTTAATAATACCATGCATGATAATAGAAGGACAAAGGCAAACACTAATAGCTGTTGACAGACAAATTAAAGGTCTTTACTACTGCGGCTTGTTGAACTACAGGCAGCCAGTGTACGCTTCGAGGAGCGTCTTGTTAAAAAGTTTATTAACGACAACATGTCAATCACTCTTACTCAAGCGGCAGCTAATCTAAATGTCCTTTTTAAGCCGATTTTGGGCTTCTTTTACATGGGCACGAGTGAACGCACGAGTGCGTCTAGTTAATAATTGACTTAAACACCCTCGGACGGGCGCACGAGGTTCGGATATCTTTCGGGTTGACACTTCGTGTCTACTTCGGGGATTCCCGAATTACGCACGCACGCACGCATGAAGCCCATAGCATAGTGTGTTACTGGCATAAAGCCAGTAACCACAAAAAGCTAATTGAAGATATCGTACTTTGTAAAATTTATTTCTCCTTATATAATAAATAAATAAATGATCTTTTCACAACAACATATCCCCATAGTGGTCCTTCATCTACGATATCCTCACACTCACTACCTCTACATTAAATATTTTACCGCATACAACGCTCAACTCACATGTTGATCTTACGTGGAAGATCTTATAGATTAAAAGTGTATATAAAAATTGCCCGTTGCTAAGGACATTTGAAAACGCTCTAAAATGTCTTTAAATTGTCAAATCGCTTTTACATTTTATAGTTTGTCTTAATTCTCGATGGAACTTAAAATTGAATGACGCCATTGCGTGACGCCATCACATGATGTCATAGTTACAGAAAAAGGTATAATTTCCTTTAGCAATGCATATTGGAGAATTGAAAATAGATTGAAATAAAGCTTGAGATCAAGTTGCATAAAACCAAGCATGCGTTTTAAGAATGATCTCCAAACAAACTTGTATTTTGATTTTTTTGAATGTCGCAAATGGTCGAGCGATAGTGCAAAGAACATCCGTATTTCTTAACTCAGTATGCCAATCCCATGCTTGGCTTTAAAGAATATAAATTTTGAAGGAACACTAATTTGATGAAATCCACCAAGGTTGATAGCTTTTTAAAGAAACAGGAAGTAAAATGTCCTACGTATGCACAATAACAACAACAACAACAGAAATGAGTCTTTTTGTTATAAGGTTCGCGTCGCTTTACCTCGACAGTTTACCGGAAGTAAAAACGCGTATATATACGCATATCTCGCCTACGGCTCGTGCTTCCACTACGCTCTCGAGTGATCTCCCAATACCACGCGTGTTTTGATCAGGTTATCAGACATGGAACACATTTTTTTCTTAAACTAATGGCAGATTAAAAGTTTTGAAAAACTCTGTACATAGGGCTTCATGAAATATATCAAGCTTTTTCGTGTAAGAAATCTCTTGGGATTTTTCCAACAATACGAAGAATTTCTAGCAGAAAAACTCTATGGATTGAGTGTTGCGCTCTGTCGTTTCTCCAGTCTCTCGGGAATCTCAGTATGAAGTAAGTTTTCACTTGGGAACTTTCATACATACAAGTGACAAGTGACATGACATGACAAGTGCCTTCACCGTTATAATCGTATCCTCATGTTTATTTAGCCCGTACTACAAGATCAACACCCTTACAACAGTTGTGTATTTTCCTACCACCACAGCTTATCACTTTGGTTTTGATGCAGTGTACTTTGATGCAAATGTCTAGGTTGTGTTAACAAGGGAAAAAAAAAACAGAAGAAATGAAGCTGGAAAATATAGAAACAGGAAGCTAAGATGACAAAGTAAGCTTAAGATTGTCTGCAAATTTTGTGTTAGTGTGGTTAGATTTTCTACTTATTAGTTGGCACGCATGGTACGATCGATCCAATTCCTGAATCGACCAACACGAGCAAATGCAGTGTAGACATCCAGTGCATCACATCTTGGCGAACCCCAGCTTACTGCACCTTGGAGAACCCATCGACCATCAGGCGCTTGACAGACGTACGGGCCACCGCTGTCACCATGACAACCACTCCTTATGGAACCGTGTACTCCCCCACAGATCATATTGTCAGTCATTTTCATTTTCTCTGCACCTGGTTCTGAGCTGTTGGAGAGTTTTTTCTGGCAGAGGTTGTTGTCGACGACGGGGAGAGGTGCTTGCTGTAATGTATGGTGGGAACTGCCTGGGTGGCTAATTTTACCCCAACCTGTGAATCAGTAATACATAGGTGTCACGCAGCTGCAATGACACGTAAGACAGCTACTGTTACTGTACACCTATATAAGTGATAATGGTCTTTTACCAGTTCTTCAATCTGCTTATCGCCCAGGACATAGTACAGAAACTGCCTTACTTAAGGTTAAGAATGATATATTGATGAATATGGACCACCAACGTGTTACTTTGTTGGTTCTACTGGATCTCAGTTCTGCCTTCGACACGGTCGATCACAGTGTTCTTCTCAATCGTCTTTCAGTTGATTTTGGTATAACAGGGATTGCACTAATTTGGTTTGAGTCTTATCTCTCAAACAGACGTCAACGTGTTAACATTGAAGGTGTCTTGTCTGATTTGTTCGACTTAGAATATGGCATTCCACAAGGAAGCTGTTTGGGACCTTTGTTGTTTTTACTGTATTCAAGTAAGCTTTTTGGAATTATTTCTAAGCATCTTCCTCAGGCCCACTCTTACGCAGATGATACTCAGTTGTACCTGGCTTTCAAGGCTGGTGATGACATCGATGAGAGATTAGCTGTAGCTGCCATGGAAGCATGTGTTTTGGATATACGTAAATGGATGTTATCTGACAAACTTAAATTGAATACGGACAAAACAGAGTTCTTGTTGATTGGTACTCAACGACAGCTAGAGAAAGTTAATATCACGAACTTACGACTCGGAGAATCTAGAATTGAACAATCGTCTTCTGCTGTAAAGAACTTGGGAGCCTGGTTTGACTCCCACTTAAAAATGCATGAACATATTAAGAAAACTTGCAGTTCATCATTTTTTCATCTTTACAATGTCCGTAGGATTAGAAAGTATTTATCTCGTAATGTAACAGAATCCTTAGTTCACGCTTTCATAACAAGTAAATTAGACTACTGTAATAGCTTATTGTATGGCCTTCCTGATGTTCATATTAGTAAACTGCAGAGAGTACAAAATGCCGCAGCCAGACTTGTTGTAGGTCTTCCTAGGTTCTGTCATATCACTCCTGTACTATCTGAATTACACTGGCTGCCTGTTAGGTATCGAATTCATTTTAAGATCCTGTTATTAACTTTTAAATGTTTACATGGTTTAGCACCACAGTATCTCTCAGATCTAATTTCTGTTTCTAAGCCGTCCAGGTACAACTTACGTAACCACAAAGGTACTTTGTTGGAACCAGCTAGTACAAAGGTATAAAGTAACATTAGGTGATAGGGCTTTTCAGTCTTCTGCTCCAAAACTCTGGAACTCGCTCCCTTTAGAAATTAGGAATGAGAATTCTTTAATTAAGTTTAAATCGGCCATTAAGACCTTTCTTTTCAAGCTTGCCTTTAAGGATAATTAGATTTTTAATATCTTGAACCATACCTTTTAGGTTTTATAAGTTTTTAAATTTTTATTCTATTAGGAGTTAATTATTTATTGTTAATTAATTAGTTTATTAATTAATTATAATTTTTTATTTATTACTAGGTTTGTTTTAGCAGTGCGCATATGAGCATATCCATATGAAATATGCGCGTTATAAATATTAAATTATTATTATTATTATTATTACTGTTATCATGCACTACAATGGTTACTAATGCCAGTCATGTCACGCAAGATAAAAAATGAAAATCACTTGATTGTTAGTAACTTCATTTGATGAACGACAAATTAAACAAAATATTGGATCCGTCAGGCATTAATGCCATGAGCGTTGTGCTTGGGACACTGTGCGACGCCATCCGCTTGCAACGTGACAGCATCATTCATTAGTGACGTGAAATTGGTAACGCCATCCACTAGTCGCGTGACACTAACATCATCTATTAGAGTCCCTTTACTATACCTGTAATAAAACATGTACCACCAGAAGATACATACTCGTCTTGTTGCGGCAGGCAGACAGGTCGAACGCGTTTGTTTATAAGGACAGGACGGGAGAGTTTAATCAGTGCGATATCATTGTCAAAAGATGAGCCATTATATCTGGGGTGAACGAATGTCCGAGCACTATAAAGTTCTTGTTCAAATCCATCGTTGCAACTACGATTATGGTCACCAAGAACGAGTCTATATCTGGACGACGAAACAATGACAACAAGAATATCAGTTTAGTCTAACTGTTTTTTAGACCAGACCCAGGCCTCTTTTTACCCCACACCGCTTCGGCAAAACAGAGTCCAGAAGAACTTGCATGCGCATGCGTTACATGAAACAATCACACACCGTAAAGTTTTGGTGTGACCTGGTTACAAGGCCTTCCGACAAGTCATACAGGGCTTGAATTTGCTCCAATTCGTGTAAAAATGTGTTCTTCTTACAAGTGATCATGAAGGCATACTTAACTGCTTCGATGAATTCGTTTTCAAAATTAGCCCCATATAGCTGATTTAATTCAGATAACCTTTCGTCTAACCCGGCCCGAAGCTTCCTAAACAGCAGCCATATTGAACGATAGTCTTGTAACCTGCTCGCACCAAACGTTTATGGTGTCCGATTGGTTGACTTCATTTAACACATGCGCATGCAAGTTCTTCTGGACTCTATATTACCGGCGGAGCGGGATAAAAAGAGGCCTGGGTCTGGACAAACTGTTTTTCAGTCTAGTCGCCAGGCTTTCCGTTTAAATAAAATAATTGACTTTACCGATAACTGTTAAAATGGCTTCCTAAACGTGGCGTCGTGGCGTTGTCTGCGTAGTAACGCAACAAAAAGTGATGCATTGGATGACTCATGTCTTGTTCTCGCGTGGTGTTTGCTAAATCTACTTATCATATAGCTAGGTGGGTCGTTCGTTCGGATATATATTCGTTTTATAGAGGTATTCCCCGTCACGCAGAGATGTATCACCAAGTAATATGTGCCGTCGTCTTATGGAGGTGTGTCTTTCTTATAGAAGAGACTATCCCGTCACGCAGAGATATGTATCACCCGGAAAAACACGACTTTCAAAAATGGCGGCTTTGCATCAAATTACCAAAAGGGCTGGTAACGAGCTTCATGAGAGCGAGGCCATAAAGGCCTCTAAAATCATCATCAAATGAGTCTAAAAGCAACTTGTGAGATACATAGAAAAAGGTCTCTCACATGGCAAGAAATAAATCATAATAAATAAGAATAAATTATGGCATTAGGAGCGCCAAACTAAGTTTCGGCACTCTTACAATCCATAGATTAGTTTAAAATCAATTTAAAATCATATGCATCTTTATTTTTCTTTTTGAGTAAAGGCGTTAACGCCTCGTTTCCATATCATGGTTCCCAATCTTTATGGATAATCCACTTAGCCTGCCATTTTTGAAAATCCGCTACATAATCAAAGTGACTTACGTCAAACCAGGCTTGGTACAGTGAGCAGCCGTCACCACCCAATCAGGTGAAATCAAAGAACCACCACACCAATAACATCGTCCAAAAAGATACAAAGCGGCCTGCCATGGCCATGCACCTACATTAGCATCCTTTCCACCTATGACACGTGACCATGGTGAGACTGGCGAACGTCCGCAACTCACTGCAAATATAAGAGGTAACGTTAAACTGAGGACGCGGTACGCGCTGAGAAATTGTAAGCAGATGCCTTAGCAAACATGACGCGACATGACAGAAGACTCCATGCGCGCTGATGAATTATGCTCAAAATGGTTGCGTGGAATCACGAAGTCGTCACGGTCAACACGCAAGGAACGAATGATTTTCGTCATCTTACGTCCTGTCCTCGAATCGCGTTTGCTAAATCAGCCTAGTAAAACACATTACGCATTTGTTGCAAATCATGCCTTGCGATTTTTTTGCCATCCTTACGGATTTCGTAATACATATAAAGTAGATAATCCAATTCAATATTTCAAAGTTGAAAACCTTACTTGGCGGTGTTGGTGGTGGTCTAGTGGTCCTTGGTGGTCTGGTGGTGGTCCATGGGCGCCCAGGTTTCTTGGTCAAACTCAAGTACTCTCTCTGTGCTACACAAGTGCCTTTACAAACAAATTAAACATTCTTGGCTAGAATAACAAAAAGTAAGCTATCTCTCTTTTTATACAGTGTTACAAATTTCCATCTATCCCTTGTTGTATTTCATACACCAATGCATCCTAAACAAGTTTACTCGGTAGCCTCTTTTTGTTATGAACTATTAGTACAACATTTACATAAGCTTACTGATTGCTACGCCTTTAAACCATCAAGGAATGCTAAAAGAGTTGTCCTCGAAGATCAGTCTTCAAATCTTGTCAGTCACTGTATACTGCGCATACATTGTTGTACACCTATTTCAAAAGAGGTTGCCGAATGAGAGCTCTCAAGCCAACGCGACTAGACCGAAAAGGAGTATTGGTAGTAGCAAAAGCTCACTTCGTTTTATAACTTAAGTAATATCTTCCCATACTCCCTTTCGGGTGAATCGCATAGGCTTGTTACCGACAAATCCGACAACGTTTATTGAAATTATAATAGGTGTATAACGTCGGCATTTAACGATTTCAGGACCACAAACTTTTCGCTGCATTAGATAATAACATTGAATTCCATATCTTGCGCTTTTGCTTAGCTAGAAGAGAGAAGACACAGGGAGCTGACTTTCTGGGGTTTAGGGTTAAAAATGGAAATAGATTGACAGAAAGAGTAATTAAAAATAAAATGAAATATAAAACATGCAAAACAGAGTGTTTGTTATGCGACAATTCATGTTTTCTCTACAAAGACGTATCTTTTAGCCAGCACTAGGAAACAAGCTTATGCGGAAAAAAAATATAAACTGAGCTTTCCAAACAAATAAAACATGACCAATAACTGAAAACTTACCGATAAACAGCAAAAGTACGACTGTTGCAGCCCTCATTGTTACAAGGTCACTTGTCGTTTATAGTGGCTTTGCGTTGTTGATGGATTTATATAGTGTCTGAAAGTCTGATTGTACAACTGTGAAAATGTGGCAGCTTTTCACTTGCAGTTAATAAAAAGTTAAGAGTAAACTAATTTCAACAATGTTTGCAGTGTGTTAAGGACATTTTAGTATTGCTTATTTGTTTTTGAGCATGCAGTGGAACTCCCAACAGCACTTTTCTCTCTGCATAGTAGCTCATAGTGCTTTAATACTCGATCATTGTTTCTCTCATTAAGTCACTTAGTTATCTTTGATGCAAAAAATATCAGTTTTTTTTTAATACAAATATGAATGAAGTGCATTTTGCTGCACTTGAAATATGGTTTGAACGGCCTATAAGACAAACTGAACAGAAATCAGAAATGACCAGCTGATTTAATACTAGCCGTTTACCAACAGACTCAATGACTACACAAATTAAGCAATTAATTTTTAAACTGTGACAACAGTTTGACTGTCTAGACAATTGTCCAGAACAGAACAAGCGTGTTTGCTTTTACTCTTATATTGTCAATTATGAATTGGATTTTGACATTTTCTATCCGAGACTTGCTCTGAACGATTCAACGATCAAGTTGCATAAAACCAAGCATATTTTAAGAATGATTTCGAATTCCTTTGATAAACGTGTATTTTGATTTTTTGAATGTCGCAAATAGTCGAGCGAATAGTGCAAATATCATCCGTATTTCAATCCCATGTTTGGCTTTAAAGAATATGAATTTTGAACTGAGCAACACTTATTTGATGAAATCCACCAAAGTTGATAGCTTTTTAAAGAAATAGGAAATATAATGTCCTACATACATGTATATGTAATACTGAGGACTCCACGCTGTCCAATTTGAAAATAATTGGACGAAAAAATTCCGAGGACTGCCAAAATTGGACGAGGCCGGTAGGCCGAGTCGAATTTGGCAGTCAGAGGGATTTTTTGAGTTCAAGTATTTTCAAATTGGACAGACGTGGAGTCGTATTAATTATTAATTATATAACTGGCTAACATTTTCCGTACGATTCATCTAGCTTCTTTGCAAACCAAGCAAGACAACTTGTACACAACGAAGTGCATTATTCATGATGAGTTTTTGAATGCAAAAAAACATCTTATTGAAAATAAAAATATACACTGTAAGGCCCATGAAATACATTTTATTGGATGATTAACTTTTTCTGACCATTTTCATTTACCAATTTCATTCAGAAAGTGTTTTCATGCAAGCAGCGAGGCCGATACTCGCCAAAGCCAACTGAATTTCAACTGGCTTCAAAAACTCTCTCAAAATGGGTCATTTTTTTCAGAAAAACTACACAAAAATATAATAAATACTTTCCTCACCTCATTCGCTAACACTTTTAACCAGAAAACTTTAAGTAAGTAGGTGTAAAAAGCAAATTTGCAGTCCAAAACATTCCGCCATTTTTTCTCCACAAAATCAGATGTGAATGAATGCTACGCGCCGCGCTATTGGTTGAATTCTTACTTCTATTGTATTTCTTGCATTCTCATTGGTCAAACACGAACTATCCAAATTACTCATTAATTTGGATTGCTCAGTTTTTCTTTAGAAAACCCTAAATGAAAACTGTCCAAATTAATCCTTAATTTGGATAGGTAGAAAAATTCAAGAGTAATTTTGTAGTTAGCTATATGGTATTTTAGGAGAATTATATAATTAGCACAATAATTAACAACAGAAATGAACCTTTTTGTAAGGTTCGCGTCGCCATAGCTTGACTTTATCGGAAGTAAAAACGCGTATACATATACACCTATTTCAATAAATGTTGTCGGTAAAAGCCTACGCGACTCACCCGAAAGGAAGCATGGGTAAAAATTACTAAAGCTATAAAACCACGCAAATGTCCACACCATAATTCAACTTCAGCTTGCAATGACATAATACATCAAAGAGCTTCATTTGCTGATGCTAAAATCAAGACCAATGTGAAAAAGAGTGAAATTTTGCAGCTACCCATACTCCTTTTCGGTCTAGTCGCGTAGGCTTGAGACCTCTCATATCTTTATGTTCCAAACAAGTGTTTTCCCAGAGATCTTGTAGGGGGCAGGCTATATCAAGTCTCGCATACATAACGAATGCCTTCAACGTTATAATCCTCATGTTTATTTAACCCACACTACAAGATTAAAACCCTTACAACTGTTGTTTTTTCTCTACCACTGCTGAAATTGCCGCTTATCATTTTTGTTGTGATGCAGTGTACTTTGATGCAAATGTCTCGGTTGTGTTAGCAAGGAAAAAAAACATAAGAAATGAAGCTGGAAAATATAGAAATAGGAAGATGACAAATTAAGCTTGAGATTTAAAAAACAAGTCTGCAAATCTTTCAGTGTTAGTGTGGTTAGGTTTTCTACTTATTAGTTGGCACGCATGGTACGATCGATCCAATTCCTGAATCGACCAACACGAGCAAACACACTGTAGGCATCCAGTGCATCACATGTTTGCGAGCCCCAGCTTACTGCACCTTGGAGAACCCATCGACCATCAGGCGCTTGACAGACGTACGGGCCACCACTGTCACCATGACAACCACTCCTTATGGAACCGTGTACTCCCCCACAGATCATGTTGCCAGTAATTTTCCGCATATTCTTAAGAATTGGATCTGAGCTATTTGAGAGTTTTTTCTGGCAGAGGTTGTTGTCGACGACGGGGAGAGGTGCTTGCTGTAATGTATAGTGGGACTTGCCTGGGTGGCTAATTTTACCCCAACCTGTGAATCAGTAATACATAGGTGTCACGCAGCTGCAATGTCACGTAAGACAGTTACTGTTATTATGCACTACAATAATGGTTACTAATGCCAGTCATGTCACGCAAGATAAAAAAGAAAATCACTTGATAGTTGGTGAAATATAGGCCTCTTTTTGAACTTAAAACATCATTTGATGATAGACAAACAAAATATTTTGTCCCTCCATCATGGCTGTCGTGACATCACTTGCGCGCAACTCAGCAGTAATACACGTGATAGTTTTATCCATTAATCAGCTACGTGGCAGTGGTAACGCCATCCATTAATCACGTGACATAGGTAAAGACATCAACCTGTCGACACGTAACATTGGTAACACTATCAATGAGACACATGACAGTGTCATACCTAAGTCTCGTGAAATCAGCTATGAAAACGTTATCTATTAGAGTCCCATTACTATACCTGTAATAAAACATGTACCACCAGGAGGTACATACTCGTCTTGTTGCGGCAGGCAGACAGGTCGAACGCGTTTGTTTATAACGACAGGACAGGAGAGTTTGATTAGTGCGATATCACTGTCACCAGATGTTTTATTGAATCTTGGGTGAACGAATATCCGAGCAGGACGACGTGTTTGTTCATAGAACGACTTTATATCTGGACGACGAAACAAGAACAAGAACATCAGTTTAGTCTAAATGCTTTTCAGTCTAAATAGTGGCCAGGCTTTCTGCCGTTTCCACCACACAAAATGTGCGATCGTCTTATGGAGGTGTGTCCTCCTTATAGAGGTGATCCTCCCGTCATACAGGAATATGAGTCACCAGCAAATACACGACTTTCAAAAATGGCGGCTTTGCATCAGATTATCAAAAGTACTAGTAAAAATTCATTAAAATCATCATGAAATAAGTCTTAAAGTAAAATACATAGAGAAAGGGTATCTCAAATGACAAGAAAAAAAGTCATCTTTGACAGCTATGTAAGTTATCGCCAAGCTTGTTTTTCTGGTAAAAGGCCATAAGGCCTCGTCCCAATGACATGGTAATCAATCTTATTCGGGTAATCCATTGCAAGCCCGCCATTTTTGAAACGGTCCGCTATAATCAAAGTGACTTACTTGAAAAAAGGGAGGATACAGTGAGCAGCCGTCACCACCCAATCAGGTGAAATCAAAGAACCACCACACCGATGAATTCGTTCAAAAATATACAAAGCGGCCTGCCATGGCCATGCACCTACTGGAGCATCCTTTCCCCCTATGACACGTGACCAAGGTGACACTGGCGAACGCCCGCAACTCACTACAAATATAAGAGGTAACGTTAAACTGAGAACGCCACACCCGCTGTAATTTCTCGTGAGAAATTGTGAGCAAATGCCTTAGCAAACATGACGTGAAAGAAGACTTCATGCGCGCTGATGAATTACGATCAAAATGACCGTTGACGTCGTCGACGTTAAGAAAAAGACATCAAAAAGAAATGAAATGCACGGTGTGCTGAGGGTGGCGTCGCGAAGTCGTCACGGTTGACACGCAAGGAACAAATGATACTTTCGTCATCTTTCGTCCTGTCCTCGTGTCGCGTTTTTAAAATCAGCAAGTAAACACATTACACATATGTTGGAAATCATTCCTTGCGATTTATTGCCACTCTTACAGATTTCGTAATACATATAAAGTAGATAATCCAATTCAATATTCCAAAGTTGAAAACCTTACTTGGCGGTGTTGGTGGTGGTCTAGTGGTTCTTGGTGGTCTGGTGGTGGTCCATGGGCGCCCAGGTTTCTTGGTCAAACTCAAATACTCTCTCTGTGCTACACAAATGCCTTTACAAACAAATTACGCATTATAAAACGTTTTTCGGTAAGAGTAATGAAAAAAGTAAGATCTCTCTCTCTTTTTACAAAATTCTATTCATCCCTTGTTGTATTTTATACACTGATGCAGTCCAAACTAGTTCACTCGGTAGCTTCCTTTTGTAATGAAAATTGGTTGAATTACAATATTTCAAAAGCTTTAAACTGCTAGACGTTTAAACGAAAGTTTGAAAGAGTTGTCCTCGAAACTCAGTCTTGAAATTTCGCCATTATATTGAACACATTTTTTTTCGCTGTTCCTGATATGAGCGTTGAGTTTCATATATATCTTACGTTATAAATGAAATAGAAGGAAAGAGGACACAAGGAGTGACTTGCTGGAGCAAAATGGAAATACATGGATTAACCGAAGAGTAAAGTGAGATCTAAAACAAAAACAGAGTTGGTCATGCGACAATTCATGCTTCCTCTACAAAGAATACATGTATCTTTTAGCCAGCACTAGGACACAAGGTTGTGCGGAAAAAAATATAAACTGAACTTTCCGAACAAGTAAAACATGAACAATAATTGCAAACTTACTGATAAACAGCAAAAGTACGACTGTTGCAGCCCTCATTGTTACAAGGTCACTTGTCGTTTAGTGGCTTTGCGTTGTTAATGATGGCTTTATATAGTATGTCTGAAAGTCTGATTGTACAACTGTGAAAATATAGCTATTTTTTCACTTGCAGTTAATAAAAAGTTAAGAGTAAACTAATTTCAACAATGTTTGCAGTCTGTAAAGGGCATTTTAGTATTGCTTATCAGTGTTTTTGAGCATGGAGTGGAACTCCCAACAGCACTTTTCTCGATGCATGGTGCATTAATACTTGATCATTGTTTCTCTCATTGAAGTCACTTAGTTATCTATAATGCAAAAAATATCAGTTTTGTTTTGTATACAATATGAATGTAGTGCATTTTGCTGCATTTGAAATATGTTTTGAACAGCCTATAAGACAAACTGAACAGAAATGACCAGCTGATTTGATACTAGCCGGTTAACAACAGACTCAATGACTACACAAATTAAGCAATTAATTTTTAAACTGTAACAACAGTTTGACTGTCTAGACAATTGTCCAAAACAGAACAAGCGTGTTTGCGTTTACACAGATATTTTCAAGTATAAATTGGATTTTGAAAAAGTGGTGTTTGCTTTTACACTAAATTTTACTCAGCCCGCTCCGTAGGAGGCCTGACCAGCTGATTTAATACTAGCCGGTTAACAACAAACTCAATGACTACACAAATTAAGCAATTAAGTTTTAGTTCCGGAGCCTTAGATTTAATAAAATCCTGTCTGTTAAAGATTACTGTTTGTCAAGTAAAAAAACGAGAAAAAAAGGAGGGGGTCACCGTATTGGTTTCTGAGCTATAAGATGTCGTAAAAGGTGGTATTTTCAATGATTTTCCGCGATTTTTCTCAAAATGTACGTAATCCATATACGTAATCCAAATTTGTCCGAGAAAACGCCTGGGCCGTCTCAAAAGATAGATCTGAGGCTTATTTATCAGTTTTAATCGTATGTATTGTTTGATGAGTTGCCAATATGATTATAAGGGCATTCTAGAATCAAATTCCTACCCAATCACGCGCTCCGAAATCGTGTACGGTCTGTAAAAATGTGAAAAATTTACGACAATCCAATCAATGAAGTTGTATTTTCATTTTTTAAATTAAAAAATAGAGATAAGTACTCTGTTGAATAAAAAGAAAAAAACAAAGGATCGCCGTAGAAAGCACAAAAGAGAAAACACACTGAAAACGAACACCACCCATTTTAGCGATTTTCTCGCCAGTTTTTTCGATGGATAAGATTAACTAAATTTAAAAGTTACCTACATTACATAGTGTACAAGGTTTCTTGATTAAAAATGACAAAAATATCATTTTTCTCTACTAAAGTTAGTTTCTACTTTCATCAATCTCTCGCGTACTAGTACCCGGACCCCCCCCCCCCCCCCCCCGGTAATACCAATGCTTAAAAGTGCGCGCGCTCTAATGCGCGCGGGAAATGCGCAGTAGCAAAAGACTGGAACTACCTTAAACTGTAATTACAGTTTGAATGTGAAGACAATTTTAGAATAAACGCGTCTGCAGTTTAAATGACAATTGTTTTTTTAATTTGGAAATATTTTTATCCCGAGACTTGCTCTGAACGATTCAACGAATACCATACCTATGGTCGATTCTTTGAGAATTAATGAACTTGACAGTCTGTTCATTATTAAACAGTTATATATTTAAAGGTCTGTCTCAAGGGCCCGTTCACACGAGAGAGAGTGCCCCTATGTAGTAGGGATAACTCTTTTTGTTTTCTTTTCCCTGGAGGACACAAAACAAAAGAGTTATCCCTACTACATAAGGGCACCCTCTCTCATGTGAACCGGCCCTTAGAAGTGTAATACGTTATACTGAACGGCGTGGAATACAGAAAGGTGTATTGTGGTATTGTTGTTTAACTATTCATCTGTTTGGTTAAAACATATGAAAAATCGTTATAACTTTGTAGAGAAGCAAGGGTGGCCGAGCGGCCGAGCGGTGAGAGCGCCGGTCTGTCACCGCTGTGGTCCCTCGTTCAATCGTTCAATCGTTCAATGCCGAACGGGGCATCACATGTGGCTTGAGTTTCTTGTTCATTCTCTCCCTTGCTTCGAGGGTTTTTTCTCCGGGTTCTCCGGTTTTTCCTCCCTCAGTAAAAACGAACTAGTTTCGATCTAAGCTGTGCTCCGTGATCAGACATGAGTCGTATGGTGGCTGCTACGTGTATGTGTATGTAAATTTGTATGTAAATGTGTGATTGTTCAATTGTTCGTAATGAAAGCGCCCTTGTAAACCTTCGACTCGATCACGTTGAGCTGCGCCCTTCGTAATTCAGCACTTGGCTGCGAGGAAGGGTGATGAGCTACCCCAAATTTATTTAATTTATATATTTATTTCTTATTGACTGATCTGAATGATTTTCATTTAGAGATAACTGTTCTTGGTTTAAATACTAGAGAGGTTCTATGGGAACATTGCAGATTGGTAGCTTGACTGTACTACTGAAGATTTTTAAATTCATCGGGGAAAATCTTTTAGAAACAACTTTCAAAATATACTTCTTTAAAATCGTGTTCTCCATAGGTTGATACATCCCAAGTATGAAAATCTCAAAAATTATGATGTGGGAAAAGCGATATGCCTCAGAACAATAGAACTGAATACTATGATTTAATAACCACTTATTAACCGAGTGTGAGGGCCGTACGGCAAGGAGTATGGAACGAGGGTTTTTTTAAATTTTCTTTTTAACTGCCTTGTGGCCCGAGCGCGTAACGCGGGGACCATAAAAAGGGTGAAAATAAAACGAGCTAGGTTCCATAAGTTCCCGTATGGCCGAGCAAGCGAGGTTAATAAGATGTTTATTATATAGGATTTTTGTATTATATTTTAAGAGGAGATTTTTTTTCACGTTCAAGCACTGGACAACAAAAACCATTCAGCTAAAGAATAACTGTTGTACAAAGCTTAAGTTATTACTTTCAGCCAGTTTAGCTTGTTTATTTGTATGTGGTTTTGATTAATGAAAGTTGAATAAAAGTGTTTATCCAAAGTGAAAATTTGTATTTGCATCCCATCGAGCCATTCATTCAAAAGTGAACCTTATCTTGCTAATTTGTATTCCTCGATGGAATATTTTATCAAAAATCACATTTTTGGAGCGAAAACATTCGTTGAAGAAAAAGAATGTTGGAAATCTTTGTCAGAACGCCTACATGTTTGTAGTTTCATCCATAAAGTACAAATACTCGTCTTTTTCGTTTCGACGGTAGATAGTAACCTCATTAACATCACAGCTATCAAAAACAAAAAGTTAGTTTTGATGAATAATATTTATTGACTTCGTGAAAAGTTATCAAAGCATGCAAAACAGCATCTTTCAATTTTTTCGGGGAAGTTACGGACTGCAAATTGAGCAATGAAAGCGTGCATTAATATACAATTCGTTATAAGTTTGCTATATAATAAAAGAGTAATTTGGTTATTCAATTTATAAATTGAATTGCAGCCTATAAAATAGATGTTGCAGTTGGCCTCCACAACTGTAGTTGAAAACTAAAAAACGTTTAAGGAAATCTTTATAAAATCAAAATGTTTGCAAAGTGAGAAAGATGTTTGTCTTTTTTGATTGTCGTTATGGTTTCTTAAGGGCAAAAATATTTCTCGATTTCAAACCTTTTTGTGCTAAAATGCTAACTTTGCTTGTTAAAGTTGTTTTCTTTTTTATCAAATATATTTTTTGGCGCAGACTTTAAAATATAACTGTTTAAAAATGAACTGACTGTCAAGTTCGTTAATTCTCAAAGAACCAAAAATAACGATGGTATTCGATGAATCATATATATTCAGAGCACTTCTCTTAAAATTTAATTTATAATTGAAAATATTAGTGTAAAAGCAAACACGCTTGTTCTGTTTTTAACAATTGTCTAGACAATCAAACTCAGTTGTTACGGGTTTAAAATTAATTGCTTAGTTTGCGAAAAATCATTGAAAATACCACCTTTTACGAACACCGCGGTCAAACGCAACGCGCATGCTCACAAATTTTAGTTCCGGTGCAACAAGTCCCCTCTCCATCCCCATAGCAATTATTTAGTTTTGTAAACAAAACAACTTTCCAAGGCGCGAAATTCAAAAAACCGAGCCACAGAAAGCAAAGCCGAGCGAGCAAACTTCAGACAACTTAGGTTATTATATTTTCTACAACATATCTCTTGCACCACATGGTTTCCCCCTTGCACCAAAGGCGAAAATGAAGGCTGAAGACAAACCTTTGAAGTCACGCACTGCTACCGCCATTGTATTGTTCATGCTGTTGTTGCAACAAGTGTATGGACATGGAGAAAACAAAGCAGGCCAATGTATGAAAGCCGAAAAAACACGGACAGGCAGAGCATGCCAAGGCAGGCTTTACACAATAAACTCTGAGACAAGTAGAGCTTCACAGCTACCGGAAAATTCTCAGCTTTGTCGCTATCACTGGGACGTCGCACGAAGACAAAACGTGCGATGTTCGTGCCCCAAACCAGAAAACTTTCAGCATTCGCGGCTGAGCACAAATAAAATTCCACACCGATTTCACGCTCTATTTGACGAGGTTGGTGCTAAGATGTCTGGATATCGTCCAGGAACAAGGTGGTGCAACCTTTGCAAACAAACTGCAGACGATGAATTTAAAGATCACCCACTGTACGTCTCGGCAGCGCGAGCAAAAGAAGTAAGTAGAATCTCTCAGACACATTCCAGATCTTTTACGGCTTCGCAAGTAGAACAGAAAATAAAGCTTATATGTTTTTTGTTTTAAATTTAATTGAGAAAACCTATTGTGTGAAGAAATCAAATATTTCAACTAAAAAAACTTTTGTCACACAACTGCCTCGTGCATTGTTTACAAATGTATTCGTTCTGATGGACGAACGTACGCCAAACGAAATGACGAACTACTAAAAGAGAATTCAAAGAGGAAATATCGAATATATATTATATATATTATATCTATATATATGTGTGTGTGTGTGTATACAGGTTTTGTTCAATATATGGATCCGGACATGAACAACTGGCATTTTGTTTGCAGTGTGACAAAGAAAGTGTTACGTGTGACGATCAAGAGCAAGGGAAAAACCCCAACACCAGTGGAGTACTTTCAAGTCCCCTTCAGTTAAAAAAGGTCCAACTCTTTCCAAAAATATGTTTTAAGCATTTTAAAACAAACTTTAGGAACGATAAAAACACTCAAAGCGTGTAAATTTGTACCAATTGGTACTAAAAAGCATCAACTACACAACAGAAAATAATATTAAAGATAATTTTACTTATATAGTAAATACTAATTGTTGCACGCTTTTAATGTTTGTATTGTTATTTCTATTGAAAACTGTCTTTTCTCCATTTACTTTCTGATTTTAGGGAAAATTTAAAACTGATTAAGACTGGGCCTGCATTGTTTTCAGGGATTGATTGGGCTTTTCTTTTACAGATATGGCAGTTTACTGGCTCCCCTATTTTACATCTTCATGACAGCTTGCAAGACAGTGAAACTCAAACTGACAGTACTTCTGGGAACCTACAAAAAACTAAAATTCTTTTTGAAAACCTTTTCACAAGGCTAAATGCACTTGCTGACATTTGTGGGATCAAACTTTGGCATAAAGAGGGGAGGGTTACCATAGATAGAGACACTTGGGAAAGAATAAATCAGGCGTTGGAAAAAGAAAATACTGTTGGTAATTATGTTTCTTACTATACATGCATAAAAATAATTCCCATAATGGTTATGATTAGAATAGATGTCAGAAACCAAATTAACTATCCACGGCAAAATTATTTCATGGCTCTAGCAACTGAAATGGATTGAAACCACTACCACATTTAATAACAGCTACTTGTACATGATTTTTGTAGGTATATAAAATTTTTTAAATTTAAGTTATGAAATGTAAAACATGTGGGGCATGTTCTTTTATATGTAATGTAAACACACTGAGAGCTATACAGCACAAGATAAACAAGCTTAGAAGACAAAAAAAAAATTAAAATGAGTTTGACATTAAATTGAAGTAGTGAAGGTAACCATTCATTTTTGTAAAGCAATACACCACCAAACTTGTGCTTGTGCCAATAAGATATTTTCAATTTTTTTGTGTTCTCATGATACAGTATGATCTTTTTATGCCATTTTGTTTTTGACTTGTTCATAGCATCATCATTAAGTATAACTCTATCAATGTTGTTCTATGTAGATAACTCATTTGACAGTCTGGTAGCTCAATTTCAACTTGCTCTTTATCACCACTACACCATCGAAGAAGGAATACCATTATATAATCCAGTGCTGATGTGTGACTTTGCTGAAGAATATGCACCGGGACTATATGACATGGTTTTCAACGCTATTTCAAGGTCTGACAGTAGACTGACTAAAGAGCGTGATGAGTTACAACACCAGCGTACTGTGGTTATTCTTCATACTCTTGCATATTTCAGGTACAGTTTGTGTAGAAATTCAAGAAATAAATACAGTAATATTTCAAACATTGTAATCTCTAGCCATTTATTATTATAATGATCATTTCTTGGTAGGTCTCAAAAGACATCTCAATTCCAAAAAGACTCTGGACTGTATTTACATCACCAAGGTGCTTCTAGATCAGCAATGAATAGTGGACCTGTGTTAGGGTATAGCATTGCTCCTAGGACACATGACAGGCATTCTTCAAAAATAAGAACAAAACACCCAGAAGTTCTGGCAACAAGATTACAGACAGCATTAACTGTATGTCCAAAACACTTTTCAACTCATGTTTTTCCTCTTGACAATTGGTGATTATATTTTTCATTTACTCATGCAGGAGAAGCAACTTGTGATCAACCTCCTAGATGACTTCCACAACATTTACACCATCCAGCTTCCAACAAGTGTTAAACTTTCGTCAGCAGTTCACATGGCATCAAGCTTGCTGGATATCCACACATCTGTAAATGCCATTCCATTCATACGCACCAAAGACAGGCACAGTCTTGTTGAGTTAAAGTCATTAAATGGAAGCTCTTATTTCTGCAGAGGTGGAATTGTACTACAATATGTCACCAATTTATTAAAAAGTTACACTTCTTCTATGAAAAACACATTTCTGTCCACCTTGCCACAACATTTGCAATCAATTTCTTCAAACAACCTAAGAAAACAAATCAAAGAATTCAGGTAAGTAATTAGTTATAATGATTGTTATTGCTTCTATGCAGTTATTACATTAGTGTATATAATGTTTTGAGACTGTTCTGCAAATTTTCCTACTCTTTCTACAATCTCCCTTTCCTGGTCAAACGTTGACATTAGAATTGATCAGCATAACAAAAACACACCAGGATAAACAAATATTAAGAACAGTCTCACTTGAGGAGCACAGAGCCATAGTGATGACAATATTGTTTCTGCTGGCTGATCTAATAATTTGGCAGTGGAGTCTCAAAACATTTTGGTACAGGTTTGCTAATAATATGAAAATTGAATGTACATTATACAACAAGCAGGTTTTAATAGCTTCCCCTGCTGATCTATTTCTTGTTGTTGTTGTTCTAGGGTTTATTCTGACATGTCTCACGACGAACTTCAAACTCTTGATTCGTGTTTTTTGATTGATGAATTTGAGCATCAGTTGAAGAGCATGGAAAATTATAAAGAAGCCATTCAACACTCCCTTTCTTTGTGTCCTCAACTGGTCAATTATCTCAATTCCTTTGTTGTCCCAATGCCTGGTGACTGGCCTACGTGGTACTTCACCAAGAAAATAATAGCACAAGAAGAAAATGAATCTTCTCCAGTACTATCATTAATTCCTGAGCAAGGACCTTTTCATGTCGCACTGAATATGAATGAAGATGTGATCAAAGTATACAATTTTTTCTTTTCTGATATATATGAAAAGGTTTTTGAAACACAGATGCCAAAGAAACTGAAACCCTTAAGAGCTTATGTCCTGCTAGTAGCTGTTTACTTTGGTTGGCTTCACATTCGCAAGAAGGTGATAGCCAAATTCAAAATTTGCAAAGACATGGAATATGTTTCCATACTGCACATTCTTGAAGAAGTTGTACCAATGGCACTTTTCCACTATCCAGTTTTATTCAGATCAGGAAACCTTGGCAATTACATTCCCTTGATGGTACGCATAGCTATTCTATTTATTATATGGGGACGTCACCATTATGACAGAGCCACATTATCGATGTTGAGTGACCTATGCCATCAGAAATCCAATTTCTCAGAATATTACAGGCTTAAGCAAAAGTTTCTCTCTCTGATAAGTGAGAAAAAAGTTGAAATATGGCATTCTGTACTAAGATCAGTCATCCAACCACAGAACAATGCTAATGAAATAAGGAATGCTGCTATCTCTATTGCCCAATCCAAGTCCAATAAAGCCTTTTTCCAAGCATTTACAAGACCATATAAAAGAGGCCTATGTGATCAAGATTTCAGACTCATCAGTGGGAAAACAGCAGAACTCCTCCTTGAATTATTTAAAAAGATTGCTGGTAATATAGGAAAATCTAAACAGGTATAGTTTGATACTACTATACTGTCTTAATCTAGATTGCCTTCCCAGTAAATGTTAGGGGAAGTCCACGAAAACAGTATAAAACATATCAACTTGCACTGTGATTTAAAAACTCTGGTAAATACAAAGTACTTGAAAGCAACAGCCTAAACAGCTTGCTGTGCATGCATATGTGTGCAGGCATCTTCTTATAAAGAAACATGGGTGCATATTATTTTAAAATTACTAAATATTTTTGCACTTTAGATTCCAAGAGAAACAAACAAGGAAGGAACAAAATACAAAGGAAAAGCCAAATACCACCTGGCTTCATTTAACACTACAGTAAAATCAACTGCTTTACCTCTGGGGTATAAATCTGAAGACAAGAGAAAACCAGGCAGCCCAAGTCTTTTACCTGACATCAGCAAATTCTGTGACAATCAACTTTGTAACATTAAAAATCATCAAACCGTACAACATATGGTTTGTGGCCACACTTATCATGCTGAATGTTGTGAAAGATGTACAAATTGTGAAACCTTTCTTGTACAAACAGCAGGTACTCTTTCTGAAGCTTTCAATAAATCCCTCTTGGAAAAGACGACAGATTCATCAACAACAACTTCTGCCCAAGAAGAAGTACTACTAGAGGATGTAAACCTGAATACTAACATTCATCAACGTGATCCTGAATTTTATAATTCTTTAGAGTTCCAGCAGCAAATCGATTCTGTTCTAGACAGCTTTGATGTTCCACAACCTGATCACTTTCAACAGCAATCGATGAATACATCTAGAGGTACAAGTAATTCAACCAGTTCTGCACAGCCTCAGGCTGAAAACCATTTCAATATTCAAATTTCACTACAAAGAAGAAATGGATTTCATTTGTATTATTTTCCTGGCTTTCTATCACAGTCTACCCTCAACAATAGACAAGGTTCTAATGCATGTACATTCATCTCTCTGCTTCTTTGTAAATCATTCATGACAAACAGGAACAATCTTCTTTTTAATCCCAATGTCTGTACTCTCCCATCAAGTTGGTTTGGTCAAATGGCTCTTCAAATTGTCAAGGGGAACCAAATTCACGACAGAGTCACAGGTCAACAACCAATTAATTTTTCAGTAACTGAAGCCATCCCTCATGTCAGACAGCAGCTTGGGAATATAACAGTGGAAGAATCTTTGGATTTGGAATTCTGCCTACAAAATCCGAATGTGCCACACTCATCTGTAGGTTTCTACTTGCAAAGATTGACTCATGAACCAAATGTAGCTGCTGTTGTAATAATTAATGAGCAAACTGTATCATTTGTTGGTTCTGGTCAAGGAATTATTATCATGGACAGTCACAAACATGGCAATTATGGGGCTCTAGTTGGCCAGTCAGACATCGCACACAAAGAGGAGTTCTTGAATTGCTTGAAAACAATCTTGAGCCCACAGATCAACCTGTGTACCCTGACTTTTATTCAGTTTCAATGAATATCCATATCCACGGAAAGTAGATAGTTTCTCTTGCTAGAAATATATTTTTCACGTCACACAAGAAAGCTAATACTGCGCGATTCGGTTGAGTGTGGCGCGCGACAAGAGTTTTATCGATTTTGAAAGCTACTAAAATATCTGTAGTCAGTTGCATTCAAGGATGTAGAATATGCAGATTCTTAGCCTTAGCAAATAGGAGGAAGTGACCTTCAAAACCCAAACAAAAAATCTAATGAGATATCAATGGCTAATGATGTGAAGATTCGAAAAAGTTCGTCGCGAGTTTTCAGAGTTTTAACCAAATAGGAAGCGTGTATTACAAAACAATCGTTTGTTCTCATTACTGATTGCCTATTTAACTTACCAAATATATCCTTGATCTTCTATCTTGACATATGAATGTTTGGTTCCACGATCTTTCCTTGTTAAAGTTTTATATTTGAACAATTATAATAAATATCGGCAACCACATGTTCTTTTTCGAACGCCATTTTGTTTTCAGGGTTCACGCATGCGCGTTGCGTTTGACCGCGGTGTTCCTTTTACGACATCTTATAGCTCAGAAACCAATACGGTGACCCCCTCCATTTTTTCTCGGTTTTTAACTTGCCAAACAGTAATCTTTAAAAGACAGGATTTTATGAAATCTAAGGCTCCGGAACTAAAACTTAATTGCTTAATTTGTGTAGTCATTGAGTCTGTTGTAAACCGGCTAGTATTAAATCAGCTGGTCAGGCCTCCTACGGAGCGGGCTGAGTAAAACTTAGTGTAAAAGCAAACACCACTTTTTCAAAATCCAATTTATACTTGAAAATATCTGTGTACACGCAAAAACACTTGTTCTGTTCTAGTCTGGACAATTGTATAGACAGTCAAACTGTTGTTACAGTTTAAAAATTAATTGCTTAATTTGTGTAGTCATTGAGTCTGTTGGTAAACGGCTAGTATTAAACCAGCTGGTCATTTAATTTTTGTTCAGTTTGTCTTGTAGACTGTTCAAAACATATTTCAAGTGCAGCAAAATGCACTACATTCATATTTGTATACAAAACAAAACTGATATTTTTTGCATTATAGATAACTAAGTGACTTCACTGAAAGAAACAGTGATCAAGTATTAATGCACTATGCAGAGAGAAAAGTGCTGTTGGGAGTTTCCCTTCATGCTCAAAAACAAGTAAGCAATACTAAAATGTCCTTTACACACTGCAAACATTGTTGAAATAAGTTTACTCTTAACTTTTTATTGACTGCAAGTGAAAAAATAGCTATATTTTCACAGTTGTACAATCAGACTTTCAGACACTATATAAATCCATCAACAACGCAAAGCCACTAAACGACAAGTGACCTTGTAACAATGAGGGCTGCAACAGTCGTACTTTTGCTGTTTATCGGTAAGTTTTCAGTTATTGGTCATGTCTTACTTGTTTGGGAAGTTCAGTATATTTTAACGCGATGCACAACCTCGTTTGCTAATGTTTGCTAAAAGCTACATGTAGTCTTTGTAGAGGAAGCATGAATTGTCGCATGACAAACACTCTGTCGTTTTGGTTTTAGATTTCATTTTACTCTTTCTGTTGATCTATTTCCATTTTGCTCCAGCAAGTCACTCCTTGTGTTCTCTTTCCTTCAATCTCATCAACAATGCAAGATATGAAATCAAACGTTCATATCAGAAACAGCAAAAGGTCTAGCAGTTTAAAGTTTATGTAAATATTGTAATTCTATCAATTTTTATTACAAAAGGAGGCTACCCAGTGAACTAGTTTGGGCTGCATCAGTGTATAAAATACAACAAGGGATGAATGGAATTTTGTAAAAAGGGAGATATCTTACTTTTTTCATTATTACTCTTACCGAAAAACGTTTTTATAATGTTTAATTTGTTTGTAAAGGCACTTGTGTAGCACAGAGAATACTTGAGTTTGACCAAGAGACCTGGGCGTCCATGGACCACCACCAGACCACCAAGGACCACTAGACCTCCACCAACACCACCAAGTAAGGTTTTCAACTTTGGAATATTGAATTGGATTATCTACTTTATATGTTTTACGAAATTTGTAAGGATGGCAAAAAATCGCAAGGCATGATTTGCAACAAATGCGCAATGTGTTTACTTACTGATTTAAAAAAACGCGACACGAGGATAGGACGAAAGATGACGAAAGTATCATCTAAATTAAGGCATCTGCTTACAATTTCTTAGCGCGTACCGCGTCCTCAATTTAACGTTACCTCTTATATTTGCAGGGAGTTGCGGACGTTCGCCAGTCTCACCATGGTCACGTGTCATAGGTGGAAAGGTAGCTCCTGTAGGTGCATGGCCATGGCAGGCCGCTTTGTATATTTTTGAACGATATTATTGGTGTGGTGGTTCTTTGATTTCACCTGATTGGGTGGTGACGGCTGCTCACTGTATCTTCCCTGGTTTAAAGTAAGTCACTTTGATTATAGCGGACTGTTTCAAAAATAGCGGGCTTGCAATGGATTACCCGAATAAGATTGATTACCATGTCATTGGGACGAGGCCTTATGGCCTTTTACCAGAAAAACAAGCTTGGCGATAACTTACATAGCTGTCAAAGATGACTTTTTTTTTTGTCATTTGAGATACCCTTTCTCTATGAATTTTACTTTAAGACTTATTTCATGATGATTTTAATGAATTTTTACTAGTACCAAGAGACCATAATACTAAGAGAGCGAAGCTCAGTATTGATGTCTGTGCCATGTTCGTGGCGGCTAAGGCTATTTTTAGTAACTTCGCCATCGCGCGCGCAAGGCTCTTAAACAATAGAATTCAAACGGCCCCGTCCATGCGCACGTCAAAAATCAAATTCTATTGGTTGAGGGACTTGCGCGCGCGATGGCGAAGTTACTAAAAATAGCCTTAGCCGCCACGAACATGGCACAGACATCAATACTGAGCTTCGCTCTCTTAGTATTATGGTCTCTTGCTAGTACTTTTTACTAAGTCACTTTGATTATAGCGGACTTTTAAAAATGGCGGGCTTGCAATGGATTACCCGAATAAGATTGATTACCATGTCATTGGGACGAGGCCTTGTGGCTTTTTACCAGTCATTTGTCATTTGAGAGTACCTTTTCTCTATGAATTTTACTTTAAGACTTATTTCATGATGATTTTAAAGACCTTTTACCAGTCCTTTTGATAATCTGATGCACTTTTGAAAGTCGTGTATTTGCTGGTGACTCATATTCCTGCATGACGGGAGTGTCACCTCTCTAAGGCGACCGGACTGATTTTGTTTGGTGGAAAGCGGAAAGCTTGGCGACTATTTAGACTGAAAATCATATAAACTAAACTGATATTCTTGTTGTCATTGTTTCGTCGTCCAGATATAAAATCGTTCTTGGTGACCATAATCGTAGGCGTAGCAAGGGCTATGAACAAACACGTCGTCCTGCTCGGATATTTATTCACCCAAGATTTAATCACACATCTGGTGACAATGATATCGCACTAATGAAACTCTCCTGTCCTGTCGTTATAAACAAACGCGTTCGACCTGTCTGCCTGCCACAACAAGACGAGTATGTACCTACTGGTGGTACATGTTTTATTACAGGTATAGTAACGGGACTCTAATAGGTGACGTTGGTGCCACGTGACTAGTGGATGGCGTTACTAATGTCATGTGACTAATGTATGAATCTCTAACGTGTCTGCTGGATGGCGCTGCCAATTTCACGTGACTGTCATGTGTCTCATGAATGGCGCTACCAATGTCACCTGACAAGTTGATATCAATACCTATGTCACGTGATTAATGGGTGTCGTTACGAGTGCGACGTAACTGATTGATAGATAAAACTAACACGTGTAAAGTAAAGTAAAGTAAAGCAACCATATTTAACGTCAATAACTCGTAACAGTAATTCAACTGACAAATCTGAGGTCAACGGAGCGCTCATTTTACTCGCCTCTCTCCATCAGTGCTCCGTTTTAAGGGTATTTAAAGCTAATTAAAGCTACAAAGAAAGGAAAGAAGTCGAAACAAGGATGTGAAGTCACTGGGGATTGAACTCGGGACCTCTCGCACCAAAGGCCACGCACTAACCAACTGTGCCATCCTTGCTCCTTCAACGTGTATTACTGTTGCGTTACACGCAAGTAACCTCACGACAGCCATGATGTATGGACAAAATATTTTGTTTGTCTATCATCGAATGATGTTTTAAGTTCAAGAAGAGGCCCATATTTCACCAATTATCGAATAATTTTCTTCTTTATCTTGCGTGACATGACTGGCATTAGTAACCATTGTAGTGCATGATAACAGTACCTGTCTTACATGACATTGCAGCTGCGTGACACCTATGTATTACTGATTCATAGGTTGGGGTAAAATTCGCCACCCAGGCAGTTCCCACAATACATTACAGCAAGCACTTCTCCCCGTCGTCGACAACAACCGCTGCCAGAAAAAACTCTCCAACAGCTCAGAACCACTTCTAAACGGTATGAAAATTACTCGCAACATGATCTGTGGGGGAGTACACGGTTCCATAAGGAGTGGTTGTCATGGTGACAGCGGTGGCCCGTACGTCTGTCAAGCGCGTGATGGTCGATGGGTTCTCCAAGGTGCAGTAAGCTGGGGTTCGCCAAGATGTGATGCACTGGATGCCTACACTGCATTTGCTCGTGTTGGTCGATTCAGGAATTGGATCGATCGTACCATGCGTGCCAACTAATAAGTAGAAAACCTAACCACACTAACACTGAAAGATTTGCAGACTTGTTTTTAAATATTAAGCCTACTTTGTCATCTTCCTAGTTCTATATTTTCCAGCTTCATTTCTTATGTTTTTTTCCTTGCTAACACAACCCAGACATTTGCATCAAAGTACATTGCATCACAACAAAAATGATAAGCTGCAATTTCAGCAGTGGTAGAGAAAAAACAACAGTTGTAAGGGTTTTAATCTTGTAGTGTGGGTTAAATAAACATGAGGATTATAACGTTGAAGGCATTCGTTATGTATGCGAGACTTCATATAGGCTGCCCCCTACAAGAGCTCTGGGAAAACACTTGTTTGGAACATAAAGATATTCCAAAAAGTGAAGGAAACTACTACCTCGTGATTTTTCTGTAGCTTTTCTTTTTCGGATTTACAGCAATATTTTTGGTCAATAAATCAAGAGACCATAATACTAAGAGAGCGAAACTTAGTATTGATGTCTGTGCGATGTTCGTGGCGCCTAAGGCTATTTTTAGTAACTTCGCCATAGCGCGCGCAAGGCCCTCAACCAATAGAATTTGATTTTTGACGTGCGCGCGGACGGGACAGTTTGAATTCTATTGTTTAAGTGCCTTGCGCGCGCGATGGCGAAGTTACTAAAAATAGCCTTAGGCGCCAGGAACATCGCACAGACATCAATACTAAGTTTCGCTCTCTTAGTATTATGGTCTCTTGATTTATTGACCAAAAATATTGCCGTAAATCCTCTTAGTATTATGGTCTCTTGAATAAATTTATTGGTTTGTTGATAATGTACATGTGTAATGTACATCTCCAACAGATAAACAATTTCCAAGAAATATGCATCGCTTATAATCTGAAATATGAAAAATCTTGTGAAGTCATAAATTGACAAAAGCCTCGAACATTTTAAAGTTCTTTAAGAGCATTTTAAAGGTATTTTAAAGCTACTGTGAAAATTCCAAAGTAAAAACTTACCTTACATTGAAATTCCCGGGAAACTGGAAAAAACGACAGTACAACACTCGATTCATTGGGTTTTTCAGCTAGAAATTCTTCGTATTGTTTAAAAAATCCCAAGAGATTGCTCACAGTAAAAGCGTTGACATATTCGATGTAGCTCTATGTCGATCGAGTATTTTTTTGCGAAAAATGAGAGTAAAACCCTCTTCGTAAACTCAAAACTTATCATCTGCCATTAGTTTAAGAAAACCTGATCAAAACACGCGTGGTGTTGGGAGAACACTCGAGAGCGTAGTGGAAGCACGAGCCGTAGGCGAGATATGCGTATATATACGCGTTTTTACTTCCGGTAAAGTCAAGGTATAGCGACGCGAACCTTACAAAAAGACTCATTTCTGTTGTTATTGTGCATATGTAGGACATTTTACTTGCCGTTTCTTTAAAAAGCTATCAACCTTGGTGGATTTCATCAAATGAATGTTGCTTCAAAAGGCCTACCCGGCCCGGGCCCTAATATCGCCGTTATTTTGGGCGATCTTGGACGACTTTTATTAGGCGATCCCTGAGGCGATATTGGGAAATTTTAGCCATTTCAAGTGGCGGTCTTAGGCGCTCTTGGGCGATAGTGATCTTGGGCGATCTTGAGCGATATTAGGCGATCTTAGGCGATTTTAGGGCCCGGAGTAGGCCTCTTCAAAATTCATATTCTTTAAAGCCAAGCATGGGATTGGCATACTGAGTTAAGAAATACGGATATGTTATCTGCACTATTTGCTCGACCATTGGCGACATTCAGAAAATCAAAATACAAGTTTATCAAAGGAAATCATTCTTAAAACGATGCTTAGTTTTATGCAACTTGATCTCAAGTTTTATCTCAATAATCTATTTCAAATTTTCCAAGGCTCCGGAGTAGTCATTGAGTCTGTTGTTAACCGGCTAGTATTAAATCAGCTGGTCAGGCCTCTTACGGAGCGGGCAGAGTAAAAATTAGTGTAAAAGCAAACACCACTTTTTCAAAATCCAATTTATACTTGAAAATGTCTGTGTAAAAGCAAACACGCTTGTTCTGTTCTGGACAATTGTTTAGACAGTCAAACTGTTGTTACAGTTTAAAAATTAATTGCTTAATTTGTGTAGTCATTGAGTCTGTTGTTAAACAGCCAGTATTAAACCAGCTGGTCATTTCTGTTCAGTTTGTCTTATAGGCTGTTCAAAACATATTTCAAGTGAAGCAAAATGTACTACATTCATATTGTATACAAAACAAAACTGATATTTTTTGCATCAAAGATAACTAAGTGACTTGACTGAAAGAAACAATGATCGAGTATTAATGCACTATGCAGCGAGAAAAGTGCTGTAAACAAATAAGCAATACTAAAATGCCCTTTACACACTACAAACATTGTTGAAATAAGTTTACTCTTAACTTTTTATTAACTGCAAGTGAAAAAATAGCTATATTTTCACAGTTGTACAATCAGACTTTCAGACACTATATAAATCCATCAACAACGCAAAGCCACTAACCGACAAGTGACCTTGTAACAATGAGGGCTGCAACAGTCGTACTTTTGCTGTTTATCGGTAAGTTTTGCAGTTATTGGTCATGTTTTACTTGTTCGGAAAGTTCAGTATATTTTAATTAACGCGATGCACAACCTCGTTTGCTAATGTTGGCTAAAAGCTACATGTAGTCTTTGAGTAAAGGAAGCATGAATTGTCGCATGACCAACACTCTGTTTTTGTTTTAGATTTTATTTTACTCTTTCTGTTGATCTATTTCCATTTTGCTCCAGCAAGTCACTCCTTGTTTCCTCTTTCCTTTTATTTAATCTATAACGTAAGATATATATGAACTAATTTAACGTTCATATCAGGTACCGCGAAAAAATGTGTGTTCCCGGCTACCGAGTGCTAGTTTGGGCTGCATCAGTGTATAAAATGCAACAAGAAGGGATGAATGGAAATTTGTAAAGAGAGAGATTCTAACTTAGATTCTTACTTCCAACATTAGATATATTTTTGTATCTCTATATATTTTTTATATTGTTTCATACATTTATACTTATATATTTTTATACTATTTTTATACTTTATATTTTTATATTTTTATGTTGTCATACGTTTTATATATGAACCTCTGGCTCGGATTGTAGGGCAACCTTATCTCACCTTATGACATTAATAAATTGATTGATTGATTGATTACTTTTTTCATTACTCTTACCGAAAAACGTTTCATTTTATAAAGGCTTAATTTGTTTGTAAATTTTGTAAAGGCACTTGTGTAGCACAGAGAGAGTACTTGAGTTTGACCAAGAAACCTGGGCGCCCATGGACCACCACCAGACCACCAAGGACCACTAGACCACCACCAACACCGCCAAGTAAGGTTTTCAACTTTGGAATATTGAATTGGATTATCTACTTTATATGTTTTACGAAATTTGTAAGGATGGCAAAAAATCGCAAGACATTATTTGCAAATTTCCAACAAATGTGTTTACTTGTTGATTTTAAAAACGCGACACGAGGACAGGACGAAAATTGACGAAAATATCATTCGTTCCTTGTGTGTCGACGGTGACGACTTCGCGACGCCACCCTCAGAACAACGTGCATTTCACTTGTTTTTCTTGTCTTTTTCTTGACGTCGACGACGTCAACGGTCATTTTGAAAGTAATTCATCAGCGCGCATGAAGTCTTCTCGTTGCGTCATGTTTGCTAAGGCATTTGCTTACAATTTCTCATGAGAAATTACAGCGGGTGTGGCGTTCTCAGTTTAACGTTACCTCTTATATTTGCAGGGAGTTGCGGACGTTCGCCAGTCTCACAAGGGTCACGTGTCATAGGTGGAAAGGATGCTCTTGTAGGTGCATGGCCATGGCAGGCCGCTTTGTATCGTTTTGCGATTGGACGAGGTTATAAATATTGGTGTGGTGGTTCTTTGATTTCACCTGATTGGGTGGTGACGGCTGCTCACTGTATCAAGCCTGGTTTCAAGTAAGTCACTTTGATTATAGCGGACTTTCATAAATGGCGGGCTTGCAATGGATTACCCAAATAAGATTGATTACCATGTCATGGGGACGAGGCCTTATGGCCTTTTACCAGAAAAACAAGCTTGATGATAACTTACATAGCTGTCAAAAGTTGACTTTTTTTCTTGTCATTTGAGATACCTTTTCTCTATGTATTTTACTTGAAGACTTATTTGATGATGATTTTAGAGACCTTTTACCAGTCCTTTTGAAAATCTGACGCAAAGCCGCCATTTTTGAAAGTAGTGTATTTGCCGGTGACTCATATCCCTGCGTGATGGGAGGATCACCTTTATAAGCAGGACACACCTCCATAAGATGACCGCACATTTTGTTTGGTGGAAAGCGGAAAGCCGGGCGACTATATAGACCGAAAAGCATTTAGACTAAACTGATATTTCTTGTTCTTGTTCTTGTTTCGTCGTCCAGATATGATGTCGTTCTTGGTGACCATGACCGTAGGCACTGCGAGGGCTATGAACAAACACGTCGTTCTATTCAGAGGTTCCTTCACCCCAGATGGAATAGCTCAACTATTGACAGCGATATCGCACTGATTAAACTATCCAGTCCTGTCTTTATAAACAAACGCGTTCGACCTGTCTGCCTGCCACAACAAGACGAGTATGTACCTCCTGGTGGTACATGTTTTATTACAGGTATAGTAACGGGACTCTAATAGATAACGTTAGTGTCATGGGACTAGTGGACGGCGTTATCAATTTCTGAGTCACATGATTAATGCATTACCAGCGCCACGTAGCTGATAGATAGATAGAACTATCACGTGTATTGTTGCTGAGTTGCGCGCAAGTGACGTCACGACAGCCATGATGGATAAGAATATGGATAATCTATTTAACGTCAATAACACAGGGAGTTGTCGCCCAATCTCCCGAACACTAAATTTATGGTATAAATGCTTCATAGACCAAATATTTTTTTTTCGTTCATCATATGATGTTACCAATAATCAAGTATTTTTTCTTTTTTATTCTTGCGTGACATGACTGGCATTAGTAACCATTGTAGTGCATGATAACAGTAACTGTCTTACGTGACATTGCAGCTGCGTGACACCTATGTATTACTGATTCATAGGTTGGGGTAAAATTCGCCACCCAGGCAAGTCCCACCATACATTACAGCAAGCACGTCTCCCCGTCGTCGACAACAACCGCTGCCAGAAAAAACTCTCCAACTTCTCAGCTCAAGTGAGAGTAAAGATCACTCGCAACATGATCTGTGGGGGAGTACACGGTTCCATAAGGAGTGGTTGTCATGGTGACAGCGGTGGCCCGTACGTCTGTCAAGCGCCTGATGGTCGATGGGTTCTCCAAGGTGCAGTAAGCTGGGGTTCGGGAAGATGTGATGCACGGGAACTCTACAGTGTGTTTGCTCGTGTTGGTCGATTCAGGAATTGGATCGATCGTACCATGCGTGCCAACTAATAAGTAGAAAACCTAACCACACTAACACTGAAAGATTTGTAGACTTCGTTTTTAAATCTTAAGCTTACTTTGTCATTTTCCGTTTTTTGTCCATTTCATTTCTTAATTTGTTTCCCTTGTTGTCACAACCCAGACCTTTGCACCAAAGTAAATCAAAACAAGACAAACTTCAGTGTAACTTCAGTGGTGGTAGAAAAGTATTTCACGTAACCGTTATATGGGTATCAATCTTGCAGTGTGGATTAAATTAACATGAGGATTATAATTGTTAAAACTCTTGTTAATGTATGTAAGACTTAACAGTATAGCCGGCCTACCTAAAGGGGCTCTGGGAAAAGATTAGTTTTTAAACATAGAAATAGACCAAAAGTGAAAAACAAAATCCGCTTGATTTTTCAGTTCATTGTGTTCTCTAGCTCTTTTTAATTTAAGGACAGTTCGTTAATAATCTCTGGGGGATGGCGTCAGTTTTAGTGGAAGGCCGTTTCAAAAATGTACCTCTCTCAAATATGAAATTTCAAAAATCGTGGCCCACTAATTTTTTTCCTCTAAATAAAAGAAATGGAGCTGGATGTTTACCGTGGTGTCTCACTCAAAAGTTTGCACTCCTGATCATTTGTCAGATGATCATGAAAAGCTTGCAGACTGTTCTTAGTTTTAATGGAATTAGAAGTTACACGTTCATTTACATTTTTCTTTTAAAGCACAGGCTATTTTCATTCACTACACGTATGATGTTGTGTTTTCTTACAGCTGAGTTGCGCGATTATCTCTCTCTCCATTTGCTTTCAAAAGATAAGGACATATACTGAACGGTTCGGAATATGAGGGTTGGACCTAGGGGTTACCAATCCGCAAATCCGCAAGAAAAATCGTTTGAAACCGCAAATACGCTTGGGAAATTGATTCAAATTCGCATGTGTAATTTCGGTAATAAACGCACTTCAAAACTACAATATTTTAAAAGAATGTTACAACAAATGCATATTCATACATTTGCACGCGATGCTTTGATTTAAAGTTTGTTCCGCAATGGAATATTGTTAAAGAAACCGATTTCTCTGACGAAATGTACGTTACACATGTCCGTAAGTAGCATGGCCATATAAATTATAGTTTCCATTGGATCATTTCTTCAAATCCGCGATTCTGACCATTGTGGATGAATACGCAAATCAGTTCTTAAAAATATCATTATCCGAGAATCCGCACGTCAACGAAGGCTCAATCAGCCGATCCGCAAACCCCCATGTCCCCCTGGAATATCTGTAAAAGAAAACGGAGTCAAAAGGCAAATGTTTTATCAAGCAAGGATATGAAGGAGGCCCTATGTAGGCTCCTGAAATTTCTCAAGCATGTAGATGCAACAATTCTAGTAGATCATTTGGCGGCTGTTAACCAAGAAAATATTCTTCCAGTTAAAAAGGGCATCAACTTTTTGCAGAGTTTATTTTTCAATTTTCAACCGGTTTTTCTAAGAATGGGAAAACGAGCTCGTGCCGTTTGGTTACACGAAATTGTCTACGATATCGATATCTCGCAAGTCGATACAAGTAGTCGCAACTGAGATGTATGTGAACAATCAAACAAAGGGGCAAGTCAAAACTTGCGACGACTTGCGCCGCCTTGTGTTTTCGTTAAACAATTTAATGAAAACAATCAAATTTTGGGGTAGCTCATCACCCTTCCTTGCAGCCAAGTGCTGAATTACAAAGGGCGCAGCTCAACGTGATCGAGTCGAAGGTTTACAAGGGCGCTTTCATTACGAGACACATTTACACACAAATGTACATACACACACACGTAGCAGCCACCATACGACCCATGTCTGATCACGGGGCACAGCTTAGATCGAAACTAGTTCGTTTTTACTGAGGGAGGAAAAAGCGGAGTACCCAGAGAAAAAGCCCTCGAGGCAAGGGAGAGAACGAACAAGAAACTCAAGCCACATGTGATACCCCGTCCGGGATCAATGGATAGAACACTCCATGCACGAAAATGAAAATGAAAATGTCGCGTGCATGGTAGTACAGGAAGCTGACATTACGTTGAATGATTTGCGCACATTAAAAAATAAGTACACTCTCGCTTGAAATTTTTCAAAAGCTAGTAGGTGAAAGCAACTGGTATACTAGATTAATTTGATGAAGGCTTCCGAGGCGTATGCACAGCTACAGTTTTTACAGCTTTTTATTTCCTTTGTAAATATACATTTAGATAAAATTCTATATTTCTATAAAATATTTTGTCATTTGTGCGGTGTTCTGTGATTCCGAACGGTAATCGTACGGTTTCTCGTTAAATTTGGAATTAATTCGCACTCGTGTGTTTCACGAACCTCGAGTTGCTTCCGCGTACACTGATTAACCCATTAGTTTTAAGCAATGTCACTATCAAACCGTTTGAAGACTACTACATTGTAGTTTTGAAACAAGGCACTTAGCGGAACCATATGCATCCTTTAGGATAGATGGTTTGCTATAGAGAAACAAGATAACTAGTTGCGTGACTCTCGATTCCATAGCGGAAATCGGCATTGAGGAAGTCTTTCCTACTCCCACAAAACACGATACCAAATGCTTCGGAGCGGCCACGTTTATTCACATCACAGCCAACACAGGAAGCCCAACATTACTTGACAATTCTTCGTTTCACGTCGGACAACTGGTCCATTTACTTCTGAGATTTTTCGCTCACATTCTTTTCCCTTTGCTTCTAAGCTTATCTAGCTTAATAGGCAAGCTTTTTAGCTTGATTAAATTGAGGTCTTTGCCGAAATCAATAAATTAGGCGGTGGATAGGCGATCGCCGAAAACTACCATCATTGAACTGAAAAGCGTTTTGCTCTTCTTTGCTTAGTACTAACGCATTTGCTTATGATGATGTTCCCTTATTTTCGGCTACCTGTCAATTGTGTTCAACACAATTAGTCAATACCAAAAAAAGTAACTTCAATGTGACCAACGACTATATTACCATGAGAATATTTGATCTTTGTTTATCAGTGTTACGCAACAATTGTGTACTTAGTAATTTCTGTCTGCATATTCTTGTGCTTTCAGTCAACAAAGTACCTAACCATGTATCAAACGAGAATCTCCTTTAGAAGAGAAAATAATCCACTTTGTAAGTACGGAGTATGGACTTATATGAGTTATGGACTGATGTACGCACGTCACTCTCAGCTACAATTGTAGGTTCATGTCACACAACTGAGCGAAGTAAGACACTTTTCGAAACCTAAAAGCTCAACTGAATTGAAGCTGGTGAGAACTGAAGATCACATAATTCAAACATCTTATTCAACAAAATGGCCAGAGCGAGAAGCCATTTTGGCTCTTTTTCTTTATGGTATAATAAAAAGCAAATCAACAATTCATCATGCGGTTACTATGTAAAGTTCATGACGTCAAAAAATAAAACAATATTGAACATGTATCTGGGACGGCAAACAATAGAGACGCCCCATCCCTCCGCTGGGAAGTGTCAGTATTAGGAAAACAAAACAATACTCCAGGAAGGAGAGGATGTTTCTATTGTTAGGCTTTGAATTCATGTTTCACGTTAAGTTGTTGCCTTTTTTAAGGTGTGCAATTCCTAGAGTTGGCTTTTTCATATAATAAATGAAGACTATATCATTAAACATTATTTTATATTTAAAAGAGTGTTTTAGGCCATTGAAAGCAATAATCCGTCACTGTCAATTTTGGATATATGGACTTCCTGTCGGATGCATCACAGGAATCCCAAGTTTTGTAAGACCCAGTCCTATGAAACCGCGCAGATGTTTTCAACATGGCGGAGATGATTATCTGATGGGAAATATATGAACTGTGAATGTGCAATTCTCTAACGATATGAAATGCTGGCCATAAAACAAAGGTTACACTATCATACGAAGAGCTTAAGTACTTGCACGTGGCTTGCCACTACAATGTTTTACCATTGCTTCGACAACTAACAAAACATCTCATGCGGTTTAAAACCTGTAGTGATTTTGATTTTTGTTCATAAAAATTTTAGGGGTACGAATTTTGAAAATTCAGGCAGGTAGATAACAAGTGCCTTCACCGTTATAATCCTCATGTTTATTTAGCCCGTACTACAAGATTAACACCCTTATTACAGTCGTGTATTTTTTCTACCACTACTGAAGTTGCAGCTTATCATTTTTGTTGTGATGCAGTGTACTTTGATGCAAATGTCTGGGTTGTGTTAGCAAGGAAAAAAAACATAAGAAATGAAGCTGGACAATATAGAAATAGCAAGACGACAAAGTAGGCTTAAGATTTAAAACGAAGTCTGCAAATCTTTCACGGTTAGTGTGGTTAGGTTTTCTACTTATTAATTGACTTAATGTGATCGATCCAATTCCTGAATCGACCAACACGAGCCATCACACTGTAGAGATCTAGTGCATCACATCTTGGCGAACCCCAGCTTATTGCACCTTGGAGAACCCATCGACCATCACGCGCTTGACAGACGTACGGACCACCGCTGTCACCATGACAAACAATCCTTTTGGAACCGTGTACTCCCCCACAGATCATATTGCCAGTAATTTTCAATTTCTTTGCACCTGGTTCTGAGCTGTTGGAGAGTTTTTGCTGGCAGCGGTTGGTGTCGACGACGGGGAGAAGTGCTTGCTGTAATGTATGGTGGGAATTGCCTGGGTGGCGAATTTTACCCCAACCTGTGAATCAGTAATACATAGGTGTCACGCAGCTGCAATGTCACGTAAGACAGCCACTTTTATCATGTACTACAATGGTTACTAATGCCAGTCATGTCACGCAAGATAAAGAAGAAAATCACTTGATAGTTGGTGAAATATGGGCCTCTTCTTAAACTTAAAACATCATTTGATGATAGACAAAGAAAATATTTCGTCCATACATCATGGCTGTCGTGACGTTACTTGCGCGCAACTTAGCATTAATGCACGTGGTAGTTTTATCTATCTATCAGCTACGTGGCACTGGTAACGTCATCCATTAATCATGTGACTTAGAAATTGGTAACACCATCCACGAGACACTAACGTTATCTATTAGAGTCCTGTTACTCTACCTGTAATGAAACATGTACCACCAGGAGGTACATACTCGTCTTGTTGTGGCAGGCAGACAGGTCTAACGCGTTTGTTTATAAGGACAGGACTGGATAGTTTAATCAGCGCGATATCACTGTCAATAGATGAACGGTTCCATTTTGGGTGAACGAATATCCTTGCACCATAACGTGTTTGTTCATATCCCTCGTGGCGACTACGATTATGGTCGCCAAGAACGACTCGATATCTGGATGATGAAACAAGAACATTAACACAATAAGAAAACCAGTTTAGCCTAAATGTCTAGTTTTTCTAGTCGCCGGGATTTCCGTTTAAATAAAAAACTGACTTTACCGAGAAGTGGTAAAATGGCTTCCAGCTCAATGTGATGCATTCGTTAACTTATGTCTTGTTCTCGCGTGGTGCACATGTTTGCCAAATCTACTTATCATATAGGTGGGGTCGTGTTATGGAGATCTATCCAACTTATAGAGGTGACCGTCGTCACGCAGAGATGTATGATCAAGGAAAATTGGAGTTCGTCTAATTGAGGTGTGTCCGTCTTATAGAAGTGACCTCCCTCACGCAGAGATTTAGTACCAGGCAGATGCACAACTTTCAAAAATGGCGCCCTTGCACCAGATTACCCAAAGGACTGGTAACGGGTTTCATGAGAGCGAGGCAATAAAGGCCTCTAAAATCATCATCATCTAAAAGCAAGTGAGTCTAAAATCGGGAGAAATGATACTAAGAGAGCGAAACTTGTATTGATGCCTGCGCAGTAGTGAGCTTGGCGCTTAAGGTTATTTTTAGTAACAGAAAGTTGACGCCATCGTGCGCGCAAACAGTGAAATTTGTTTCCACGCGCGTGCGTGAAAATAAAATTCTTAGACAACTACGTGAGTTGAATTGTCGTCAAACTTGTTTGTCTGGTAAAAAGCCTCAAGGACTCTTTCCCATGACATGGTCACCAATTTGTATTGGTAATCCATTGCAAGCCCGCCATTTTTTTGAAAGATTTTATAGTTAAATGACCTACTTGAAACCATTGAAGATACAGTGAGCAGCCGTCACCACCCAATCAGGAGAAATCAGAGAACCTCCACAAATAAAAAGACTATTAATATACAAAGCGGCCTGCCATGGCCATGCGCCTACAGGAGCATCCTTTCCGCTTATGACACGTGACCATGGTGAGACTGGCGAACGTCCGCAACTCCCTGCAAATATAAGAGGTAACGTTAAACTGAAGACGCGGTACGCGCTGAGAAATTGTAAGCAAATGTCTTAGCAAACATGACGCGACGTGAAAGAAGACTTCATGCGCGCTGATGAATTATGTTCAAAATGATCGTTGACGCAAAAAACAAGTGAAATGTATGGTGTCCTGAGCGTTGCGTCACGACGTCGTCACGGTTGACACGCAAGGAACGAATGATATTTTCGTCATCTCACGTACTGTCCTCGCGTTGCGTTTGCTAAATCAGCCTAGTAAAACTGATTGCGCATTTGTTGCAAATGATGCCTTTGCCAATTTTTTCCATTCTTGCGGATTTTGTATTTGAGGGAAACCTACAGCACAGGTTTACGTCTGATACATTTACGGATATGGTACTGAAATTCCAGCCAATCAGGAGCTAATCAGAATTTGAAGTTAAGGCTGCGGTGCAGGTACGGTACGGAAAACACGCACCGTAATCTTTTCCACAATTACGTACCATTTGCTGGAGGAGTAGGAGGAGAGGGAGAGATGGTCGTGGGAGGTGGATTAGGTTTGTGTGATGGGTTAGCACAGCTTGGCGTCACCCCACACTTATCGCTTGTTAAGTGGTAGTACTCTTGGTAACCCAAGTCATCCAATGCAATGTCTGATGTAAACGACGATCCTATGATAGCATCAATGTCGAACTACAAAGAAAATATTATGTAGTGTTACTAGAGTTCCACTGCTGTGCACAGACACTCTTCAAAATCAGTGCAGCTAGCCTGCTCTTTGCATGCTGGTAGGTAGAAGGAAGGGAGGGAGGGGAGGGTACACCCCTCTCCTTTCATTCCTTTATCAACCTTTCCATCATTTGTCATCTCACCTCTCCTATCATTGCTCTCTTCCGTCCTCATTATATTTCAATCCAAGACTGCATGGCCTCCATTGTCACTGTCCCCTTTCGCCTGTCCCCTGGACATCCCCTAGATATCCCTGTCCTGTTCTCTTGTCCTCTAGACACAACCTAGATATTCCTGTCCTGTCCCCTTGTCCTCTAACCAAGACCATCGTTATTACTAGTTGTACCTCCTCTCTCCTTTTCCCCCTGACATCCCTAGCCTGTCCTGTTCCCTTGTCCTCTAGACACCCCCTAGATATCCGGCCCTGTCCTGTCCCTTTGTTCTCTAACCAAGACCATCCTTATTACTAGTTGTCGCTCCTCTCTCTTTTATCCCTGGACCATCGCCAAATATTACGGCCATTTATTTTGAATTGATTTAATTACTAGAAGCGCTTCAGTGCACACATGAATTAACTTTAGCGCTTCAATGAACACATACATATCAGCCAAAAAGAAGTCAACGTGGAGCGTTTTAGAAGTGAAAATGGAAAGGTAAAGATTTTATATATTTTCTTCACATTTCGTTTGTGTAATGTATAACAACTATATTTTGTAAATCCATCGCTGCAAATAACGTCCACGCTTTCAATTTAGAGATATGACGCTTTTAATATGTGTATTTTTCATAAATTAGAAATAGAATGTATGGGAAATTGGCGTTCTTATTGCTCAATTGCCACAAAAATCGCTGGTAAAACGCCGCTCTTCTCGTAGGACAATACCGCCCGTATAAATGTCCCTTTAGAGAAATGAGGTGGGTAAAGTTCTGTCTTATAAACAGAGACAGGCGGATTGAGAGCAATTCTAATGAACAAGGTTTATGTCTACTATAGAGGAGCATGCTTTTCATCTCCTGACCTACCCTATTATACCCAATGAAATTGACAGGAAATGTTCCTTTGATCCACTGGTTTCCCTGGTTACCGTTTAGTTGCCATACCAACCGATGATTTAGGTAAATCTTTAGAGTCCCCATTGTTGCGCCATACATGTGGAAATGGAAATAGAAGCAGGATTGGAAGGAATTCCAGACATATGCTGTCAAACGTGCACGATCTCCTTTTTTTCTTGGCCAAGAGGCTTCAGCATAGATGTACCTACCTAATGAGAAAAACATCGTTTTTCGTTGAAGGAGCGGATGATGTTTATGATAATTTCCTAGTTTTGCATTGCGCACGCTTTATTGCGCAATTACAGGGCCGTAGCCACAGGTACGGTTAGTCAGGTTTCAACCAGACCAACTTTTACCATTAAAACCACTGTTATTACAGTTTTGAAAGCATGAATCCGTGTAGAAAAACGAAAAAACCGGACCAACTTTTAAAAAAACCGAACCATTGTTTAAATTGTGGCTACGGTCCTGAATTAATTGCCTGCGTAAACGGCAAGGTTTCAAGATGACGACCAGCCTTCGGTATATCGGTAATCCGCTCCAATTCACGACTATAATACATTCATGAACCTCAAAAGAGCTCACTCATCTAGCTCCTCTGGTAGATAAAAGTGATTTTCGATCCAAAAAGGTGTTAAAATATTATATTTCTTTCCCCCCCCCCCCCCCCCCCCCCATCTTCGGTGTAAATTTGAAACCCCAAAGCAGCTCACTCAATAATCTCTCTTGTAGATAAAGTGTGTTCAAAGTAATTTTTGATCCCAAAAGGTGTTAAATGTATCCCATTTTTTTTCTCCTTCTTCCGTGAAACTTGCAACTCAAAATCCCTGGAAGGCGGGTACGGTAAAACCGCTGTGATTTCAGAAATCTACAGAGAGAAAAGATAAGAATGGAAAAGAAGCTGGAGAAAGAATCGAAGAGAAAGAAAACTCGCGATTACGAAGAAGAAACGAGTGGGTACAGTTTTCAAGCGACTGAGCTCAGGCCTGGACTGACCAAAGCACAACGTAATGATATAAAGAAACGAGACGCTAGCTTTACTCACCCCTTCCTGTTGTATGATCGCCTGAAGGACCAGTGTTAGTACTAGGTGTACTATAGCTGTTGTGAGTCCAGTCGAAATCATCGTTTTTGTCTTGACGAATAAAGGCTCGACATGGACGGTTATCAAAATTACAAGATCCATCTAGAACGAAAGCAAACAAACAAAACATATAAATAGATAATCAACGTTGATTTATTCTAAATTTGAAAACCTTACTTTTTGGCCTTGATGGTGGTCTAGTGGTCCATGGTGGTCGAGTAGTTCCGTTTGTACATGGCCTCCATGGTCTGGTGGTCCATGGGCGCCAAGGTCTCGTGGTCAAGTTTTGTCCCTGTGCTACACAAGTGCCTTTATAAACAAATTACACGTTAGAACTAGGGAATAAAACGTTAACTGCCTAGAAATACTGAAAGATTTGTCTCAAAAATAAGTCTTGAAATCTCGGGAACACCAATTTTTCGCTAAACCAGGTATGAACGTTTAATTCTATATCTTGCATTGTAGCTGAGCTAGAAGGAAAGACGACACAAGGAATGACTTGCTGGAGTGAAATGGAATTAGAAAGGCAGAGTAAAATGAAATATAAAACATGCAAAACAGAGTGTTTGTCATGCGACAATTCATGCTTTCTCTACAAAGACTACATGTCTTTCTGTCTCTACCTGACTCGAATTAAGAATCTCAAAATATATGTATATATAGCTAACACCAGGAATCGCTTTAAAGATATACTGAAACAAGTAAAACATGACCAATAACTTACCGATAAACAGCAAAAGTACGACTGTTGCAGCCCTCATTGTTACAAGGTGACTTGTCGTTTAGTTGCTTTGCGTTGTTGATGGGTTTATATAGTGTCTGAAAGTCTAATTGTACAACTGCAAAAATATGGCGGCTTTTTACTTGCTTATTAAAAAGTTAAGAGTAAACTAATTTCAACAATGTTTGTAGTTTGTGAAGGACATTTTAGTATTGCTTATTTGTTTTTGAGCGTGGAGTGGAACTCCCAACAGCACTTTTCTCACTGCATAGTGCATTAATACTTGATCATCATTTTTCAGTTTGAATACAAATATGAATGTAGTGCATTTTGTTGCATTTGAAATGTATTTTGAACAGACTAAAAAGAAAGGACCAGCTGATTTAATACTATCTGGTTAACATTCTGGAAGAGGGGGGAGGCACTCCCAGTTTGCTATACGGGGATGCTCTGTCCGAAAGGGGTACCTTTTTGAGGCCAAGAGGTATAGAAAAGGGTTGGGAATTTGCAATTTTAGGTATACCAAAGGTAGGGAATTTGCGACTTTGGGTATCGAAAAGGGTCCTATAGTATAAAAAGGGTTGTGTAAACTACCATTCAAGCCAAACCGCTCATGTACATATAGCGGAAATAGAAATAGTTTTCCAAAATAAAGAAATACCAATTAACAGCAAAGGTCAAAAAAGCTAAAAGGTATATTAAAGGGGAAGCTTTTTTCGTCAAAAGTATATGAAAGGGGAACCTTTTTGCTGAAATTTAGTATATTAAAGGTCAGAGTCGAAATTGGGGGCGGAACATCCCAATACAAAATGCCTGGGAGTGCCCCCCGGAGGAGGGGGGGAGGGTTAACATCACGAACGTTCTGAGTACACAAATTAAGTAATTGATTTTTAAACCGTAATTACAGTTTGACTGTCTAGACAAGTGTCAACAACAGAACAGACGTGTTTGCCTTTTATACACTAATATTTTCAATTATCAATTGGATTTGAAATGTTTTTAACCGAAGACGTGCTCTATGTAACGATTTAATGAATACCGCCATTATCGTCATTTCTTTGAGTAAAGCAGAAGTAACATTTCTTAAATGAGAGCGAGTGTTGGATCATAGGTTCCAAGCACCGAGAAACTGATGAAAGCACGAGGCCGCAGGCCCGGGGGGCGGGGGTAAGGGATTGTAACTATTGACCTCCCCTTAAGCTTTCTTGGGAACTTTGGAGCTACACGCTGTGCAATCGATATCCTATCGTCATTCGCGTCTGTAATATACCTTTAAGCTTTTTTATACCTTTGCTTTAGGTTATTTCTTTATTTTGAAAACTTTTTCTAAAGCTGCTATATGTACATGAACGTTTGGCTTGAATGGTAGTTTTTGAATGGCAACCCTTTTTAACTCGTGGATTGCAAATCCACGAGTGCAATCCACGAGTTATTATAATAGCCCGGACTCTTTTCGTTAACCAAAGTCGCAAATTCCCTACCCTCAGGTATACCCGAAAAGTGCAAATTCTAGGTAAATTGCAAAAAGTGCAAATTCTATCCTCTTCTATACCTCTGGCCTCAGAAAGGTACCCCTTTGGGAAGAGTAAATATCTGACATAGGAGTGCTCCCCCCTGGACCGTAGCCCGATAAATAGCAAAAGTCTTTCAGACGTTTTTCAACCTCTTAAGATTAAACTGGCGTATCAAGTCATGATTTATTAATGAGTTTGAGAACTTTATTGTTAATTCATTCTAAAACAGTTTATAATTTAGAGTCTGCTCTAAAATGACATTTGATAAAGAAGAAAACAGCTTTAACAAGCATATTTTAGCCAATAAGAAACCATGGCAACAACCAAACAAGACAAACATCTTTCCGACTTCGCAAACATTTTGATTTTAAAAAGTTTTCCTATTGTTGTTATTTTTAGTTTTAGTTTGTGGAGGTCAATATTTGTTTTATAGGCTGGAACGTTCGTGACATTAACCAAAGACCACCAAAATGTTCTCAGTTTCAATTTGACCGAGCTTTAATCTGTGATAATCACGATTCACATCGTGGTCACGCCAGTTGTACACTTGTATATCGAAATATCACGAAATGTTGTGAAATAATCAATTATCAAATGTGAAATTAGTAAATACAGTTAATATTTTAGTGAAATGCGCTTGAATTTTCATCCTTTTGCCTTTTCTTTCCCTGCTTTTTGAATATGAAGATTTTAATCAGGCCCTCTGTGATAAGAAGAGAAAGCACTATAACAAAACAATAGTCAAGTATTTGCCGGGAAAATGAATTTTATATCCACGACTTCGGGTCAATTAATCCTTAAAATAGTCCTATAGTCCTATTTGCGTAAATTAGGAAGGCTTATGATAGGAAGGTTTTTCAATTTAACACCGGGTTGGAACTATTATATTTAAAAAAAAACATACCAAGCTATAAGGCGTGCTGTGGATGATACAGCGGAAAGGCGATTTTGTGATAAAAAGTTAGGGTTTAGACAATTTATATTTAATAATGAATGTTATGAGTATACTGTCTCAAAATGTAGTAACAGTTTTTATAATACTCGTCGTGTTTTGTAATAAAATCCTTCGCGTTTTGAAATAACCGACCCTGTATGCAGATCGTGATAACACCTCGTCGCGTTTTGTAATAACTGACCCTGTGTAAATTGTAGTAACACCTCGTTGTGTTTCGTAAGCGTAAGAACTTCCCAAAGCTTTAAATGCGCACTTATTAGAAAGGGGGCCACTCCATCTAGCGAACACATTCTCCCTAACCATCCTCGAGCATCCCCAGACCAACTGTTCTACTGAACACCCCTCACTCCAATCAAACTTCTGACCGACAACTCTTGCCTTCTGACCAACCATATGACTGTACCAACGTCAGACTCGGCGACATCGCTGCTACCCTTGTAAGCAATAATCTTTAGCTTGATTTAATTACTTATTATATTCCTGAGTTACTGCTACTTGGCTGACTGCCAAAACGTTCGTGGTTCGCGTTTGCTATATGGAGTGATTTGGCAAACACGACGCGAAATTAAAACGTGAAAACATGCGAAATGGCGTCCTGAAGGTGGCGTCGTGACGTTGTCACGGTAGTCACGTGCTGCAAACGAATGTGATATAATCGTCATCTAATGTAAATATGGTGCTGACGTCACCCAGCCACATTTACGTCATCTAATGTTCTTTCGCATACATTTCATAGCTAGAAATGTTGCTGTTGTTGCATTACGGCGACAAATAAACTACTTAGCACAATCATGTCATCCTATTTCAATTATTGCAACGAAACGCCACTAGTATTTTCTTGAAATTGTTCTCATTTATTCTGTTTATTAACGTTTTTGAAGCTATATTGCACTTACCATTTATCAGCAGCATTGATAGAGCCATATGGAGATGTGCAGATTGGACGTTACGGTCGATAGATTAGACTTCCGCTCTTCTTCCATTCACTAACCAATACATAAATGTAAATAACTAATAATAATTGAATGGTTTTTAAGTTCATCTATGGAGGCTTTGCACAATCAGACACACGACAGTGGCCAGGAACGAAAGAATCTTAGGCTAAGGCCGGATAGAGCTAAGATCAGTTTTAAGAACGGCTCAATCCTCAATCTCATGCGTATGCCTTGCTGATACAGTGGGCCATCATGCACAGAGCGAGCGTGTGTGTGTTTGTGAGGGGATCGGAGGGGGTGGGGTCATAATTGGGCCCTGCAGTGTTGCGGTTTCTCTTTTCGGTTTCTTTCATCGGATACGGAAGCTGTTTTGTTTTCCAGTTTTGGAGTTTTTGACGATTTTCGTTACTGTTTTCGTTTAAATTTCCCCCTGATCTCTTCCAATACCCCTTCTGTATAACGATTCTTAGACTTACCGCGATCAGTAGATGTTGTTTTTCCATTTCGAATAACGATCTATATTGATGGAGATAACTAAAAAACATCTTTTGTGTAAAAATAAATAAATATTAGATATGAGATCAACTTTATTTAAAGACGCTAACCTATTCAACATAAATATATATATTGATTTCCAATAGGGGCGTCTAAATCGTCTAAATGGATATCTTTTGAGTGGTCAATAATTGTCGGAACAATGTAAAAACTCTCCATGATCTTACATCACTTTGTAACTAATTGAGAGTTCAAAGACACTGATATTTAATTAATTATAACGACATTTGGTCATGGCGGCCATTTTTTGTTTTGTTTATTTTATTTCCTTTCAATTTGTTTTGTGTTGTGTTGCGCTTTTTGTGATGCCCTTGATCAGCATTTGTTTCTTAGAATATAGAAGTCTTTGGAATAAGAGAGAGAAGTTATCCACGATACACTTTCTCGCTGAAGCCGAATGCGGCCACAAGTACTTTCAACCTTTTTGACGTCTCGCAGCACAACTTACTTTCCATTCTTTAAACCAAACTGTGAAGAAAATGATTAAAGTTATTCTTTAGAAATGCGTACGTATTTGTATATTTCAATTGAAATTGGGTAATACTTAATAGTCCAAAAACATTTCTATACATAACAAGGATATACGCAATTAAAATACTATGGATTTACGTACCTTCCTTTTCGATAAGCCATTGTAGTGTTTTGTCGTAATCTTGTTGACCAATCAGATTGCTTTGTTCACCAAAGGCGTTTCGACGGACGTTTTGAAACGACTCAAATATATTCAAATAATTAAAAAGAAAATACATTTGTCTTTGCAAAGACAAAAACTGAGACCGCAGTCGATTCTTCGTTGATCCTACTAGCCAATCAGGGCGTGCTTATCAAGGTCTATAACGCTATAGTTATAAGTAATGATGATTGGATTACCTTTCACATTCATACATATCCTTGAGCTCGTTTTAATCGTTTTGCTAGCCGTCTGGCCAAAATTACTTTCCTGTTTTATAAGCAAAATACATCAGTTACGTGGCATTCAATATTTTGATTGCTACTTTAACACTCACCCCGTTCTGTGCCTTGTTCACAGCTCCTACTCTAATGTTATACGTAGTTCCAGGTTCTAACGGTGGATTGTAGGTACCATTGTAGAACTTACCATCACCAATTGTGAACTCAGAAGCAGATCCAGCAACAAGAAATGACGAAGAAGAGCTGCCATGTTTGTTGATTTTTATTTCGTAAGATCTAAGAAAATTAATTACAACTTGTGTGATTTCCATAATTGAATTATGCAAATTTTCTCGCTCTATGTTTTAAACGTCCATACTAGTTTGGATATATTTCAAAACGCAAATAGTTTTCTACCAAAACGATAGTTAAGCCCAATTTACACGACCACCTTTAGAGTCAGATTTCGTATGACTGTGAAAACAGCACCGCAAGACACGGAACGGTTACGGCAGGAATCTCGAATGTTTAAAAGACAGACATAACGGCACTGGCACGGTCACGGTACGACGCGGTGCGTTTCACACTCATGCGAAATCTGTTCTATATGGCACGACACAGCGCGAGTTATTTTGTGACGTAATTTAGGCTTAGTACTACAGGTACAAGCTAAGGGTTCTCAATTAAATCAATAAGAGCGCTTGTTCAATAAAAAATGTTTAATTTTCTCTGATCACAAGCGTTAATGCTGTAACCCACCTTAATAATAACTTGTTGCCCATGGAGGTATGGTTGAAAATAAGACTCACTCTACAGGGCGGCTCTTCTGTGAATGTAAACTGCGGTTTTGGAACTAAAATACAACACGATTTTTCAGATCGTATGAACCGAACTGGTTTGCTTATGCAAAAAGTATATTGCATAGTTCTTTAACCGGTTTTTATATCATTCACTTGGCTGCAATTATATTGTTTTTCTCACAGAATACAATAGGCTTTCTTATATTAGATGTGGTAAAAATAAATAAATAAATAACTGTTTATTTAAGTGTCCAAGTCTTCTAGCGCTTGCGCACCAATTGGGGGACACTGTGTCTCTCACACACACTACCTCTACATTAAGTATTTTGCAAAAAATCGCTCGACTCACATGTTAATTTTTGCTGAGGGAGGAAAAACCGGAGAACCCGGAGAAAAAACCCTCATGGCATGGTAGAGAACAACACATCAAACAAACTCAATTCACATATGATCCAGGCGCTCGAGCTGGGACTCGAACCTGAACCACAGCGGTGAAAGGCCAGCGCTCTAACCGGCGCTCGGCCAACCATGTGACTGAGATCAGTTTATGTAGAAGGGAGGGATGTCTCCATTTTTTATGTTTTGAATTCACGTTCAACGTTGTTGCCTTTTTGACGTCACTGTAATATTCTATGTGTCTGTAGTCAATCACTCAACATGCAATCCACTCAATTTACATAGTGTCACGTCAAGTGTAACGGCATAGTATATCTCATATAGTGTATATACCTTGTAACATAGCCAATGTATTAGTAGTACGTGTGTATCGAATAAAGCAGCATTAACCAAACAAGAGAATCTCACAGTCACGAACGCCACATAGCGTTCGATATTGGAAGTAGTACGACAAACTAGCGACCATCTTATAAGTTGTCATTTACAAAGCAATATATGTGAAAGCATTCATTGTCATTTCACGATCATCAAATTTTCAGGCCAAAGTATTTAAAAAAATCACATTCTCTAAAAGGAACAACTTCTGAATTTCAAGAATTTGGTGATTGAATTTGCAAAATGATGTAAACATGCGTCTCTCTTGCATTTAAATCTACTTTTATCTATCATCTAAAAACGTATTGGAAATTTATTCTAACCAGTGAATACTCACTAGGTTTACATGTGATCCCAACGTCCTGGTGGCGATAACAGTTTGGAGTTCCCCATCTATTGTAAGGGCAATTAGCAATAGACATTTCTTGACCGGTACAAATGAGGACTCTTGTCCATATTATGCCTTTGGCAGAGCTAAAGTTTGAGTGTCTAAAACCCTGTACCCCAGGGTACCCAAGCATACGACATATCACTTCGGCGTTATTGTTGGTCCATTTATACGTTCCACATAGTGTACCCCATGCTCCTTGGTATCTGATTTCCACTCGGCCAGAATTCGTTGAAGTTCCTCCAGCTAATCGAACCTGAACTGGTGGATGACCTGTGAATGTTAGGATCAGTGTCATCAGTGGTTGAACGGTAATTTTCAATCCCGAATTTCTGATTGGTGGAGTGTATGATATTACTTTGTAAGTCACGTAACAGATCTATACAACTAAGGATTGATTGCTGAGGTATTAAACATTTTCTTTAAAACTCCAGAAGCTGCCGGCTTGTGCCGTTTAGCATTGACTGAAGATTCAAATGCTCTCTGTTAGAGCGGCTGGAAGAGCGTGACTTCCGTATGACCTTTAAAGTGGAACGGTACGTTGATTAAATTTGTTCGAGATCTACTTTAAATAATGCAATAAAACAAAGCTGCCTTTGACTTACTTTTATCTATCTTACACACCACACCAGCAAAGTCTTTGTACGCGCAACCAAATGCTGCATTCGACCATCCCCCGTGATAGCACTCTGCAATCGACATTTCGTTTCCACTACATCTAATACGTGTCATGAGTTTCCTTGGTTCTTTCTCTGCTTCAATGTAACCAATTGCCCTTTCCGCTGCTTTGTAACCAAGCATTCGACAAATCACGTGAGCATCTTTTATATCCCAGTCATAATAACGTTTGCAGACTCCTCCCCAGGTTCCTTTATACAGGATTTCCACTCGACCAATATGGCTTACATTAGCTCCAACCAGGCGAACTGCAATATGTTTTTCCTCTGAAAAAAATAGGGTTAATTTCTTCGATGAAAACAATTACAATAAATACGTAATTCATTTCTTTCGTAACCTTATTCGAGGAACGGTTTGAGTTGCTGTGTTGCAGGAGACATCGCATCAGCCTCCTAGGATGACCTAATTTAACTAGTTGAAACCGTTCCTCAAATATGGTTATGAACGAATAAATGAATTACGTATTTAAAGATATTTCTCTCGCAATCTGCAAGCCTGGTAACTTTTTGAAATCCTTCTTGCGCAACCAAAGGTAAAGTTTAAAGAAATCCTTACTAGGCTCTTGCGATTTCTATACCTGCGTTTCTAGATTGAAACCGCTTTCCGCGGGATCACAAAGAAAAAAACATTCCAAAGTGCAACATGCGTGTCAAAACTTTTCGCGAAAATGGCATATGGTCTGGTTTTACAAAACAAATCTTCCACAGCAGATCCGCGTAGTGGCTATTCTTCTCAGGCACTCACACTCACTACCTCTATCAAAATATTTTGCATACAACGCTCAACTCACATGTTGATTTTTGCTGAGGGAGGAAAAACCGGAGAACCCGTTGCACATGCTCACTAAAATGTTATACAAGCAGACATAGGGATTTTTTCCTTCCTCCTCTAGCAATGCACCTTCACTGTAATTACAACTCGCAGGACTTTGAGTACATTCATCCCCATTGCATTTTTATTATTGATGTTTAGGTACACAGGACCACTTCCCTTGACAGTACTAATAACCACTGATAGCCCATTCAGATACCTACGTTACTCCGATCAGAAGCAACATCAATTTTGCAATAGTTCCCCTAAGTTACCTGCTGTCAAATTTGCACACTGGACTGTAACAACTTGAGGGTGCGCGGGACATAAATAAGAGCTTTGAGAGCATTGCTCAAGAGATGATTCGTCTCCTTCACAGTCTAGCAAGGTAGGATAGAATGGACCACTTCCATTTATTTTAACAGCGGTACCAGCTGACACTGCCTTGGGGTAATTCAACATGTGGCACACCACATAAGCTTCTCGTATGTCCCAACCTCCATTGCAGATCTCGCTCCATGTCCCGTTGTTTATTCTCATCTCTACACGACTAGCAAACGGAGTTTTATCACCCAAACGAACTTCAAGAGCGGATTCCTTACCAATACAAGTCATTGGACTCGTTTTAAACATTTTGATGGATGGATTACTATACGTAGTAACCTGTTTTCCAAAGGAAAAATAACGATTACCTATTCGTACTTACATTATACTCCAATTCAATAATACTCACCCCATTCGGAGCCGTGATTTTAGCTCTGACTGTTACCCTGTAAGTAATCATAGCCACCAACAGCCCAGGAACTCTGAACTTAGACACATATTCAGGAACAATGGATGTTATCGGTGAAACTTGGGGTAGGTATATTTCATAAAATCTAAGAAAAATATACAATTATGGCGAATAGTACATATTGCTAATAGCCTTATAATCTTAAGGACGTTCGCGGGCATTGTTCACGCGCACTTTTACTGCGCACGCTAGCGCGCGCTACCTCAATAAATCCAAGATGGCGGCCTAAAAATATTTTTTCCCGGTAATATATTATTTAATTTCGATCTTTTCAAATGGAACTTACTTTTATAAGAAGAAAAAATTAAAACAAGGAATTTGACTGAGGAAAAAATTCATTCAGATTGAAAAACTCCAGAAAAAAGGATGAAAAAGATTTTAGTAGACCCAGTCTCCTCTCGGTATTCAAGATGGCGGGAAAATTTTCAAACTTTACGGCTCGATATCTCGGAAACGAATACGGTGACCCCCACTCTTTTTAGTCTTAAAAGAAAGGTATTTTGAAGTAATACAACATTTCTGAAAAAGAAAAAATTCTCATCACAAGGGACTTAATGACAACGTTTTTTCGCTAAAAATTACACCCCTTCGTCTCATGGAACACCGCCGATTTCAACAGCAGCGCATGGAAAAACAACACTCGTGAAAACTCAGGGAGAATTATTCAAGCTTAAGTGACCAAACATTGTTGTCAACAATAGTCTCATACAACTGCAGATGAAATTTCTGGTCGTTTAAGATGAGTTTTATATTTTTAGTATCTATTTTCTCGCCCTACGCGTATAGCGTATTTCGCGCGCTTTTCTTTGGCAATTTCGACAAAATTGTACGGCTCATAGCTCGAAAACGAATACGGTACCCCCTCTTTTTTATCTCGTTTATTCAAAGTGTATATCATAAAGTATCAGTATGCGAAATTTCATTAAAATGACATCACAAATTCAATTGCCCGCGAACGTCGTTAAGCGCACGCGCGCGCAAGGACATGAGCATGCGCAATACGAAGTGTTTTACAAAGAAATAAGTAAGCACTTGCCATGGAAACTGCCATTTTCGCATGTAGGTATTTCAATCCTTTGCTCGCGAACGTCCTTAATACAATTATTCCTGTGTGTGTATACAGTAAAATGTGTGCATACAAAGTCATACTATTAGAGACCTTCGAGTACGAGATTAGTGTTGCGCGCGCTACACTGCTGCCGTAGTCGATCGCGCAAATTCAAACTCTAAATTCAAAAACAACAATACGAAATTTCACCACATCACTTTCTTTCTTTATTTTCTTTACCACTGCTGGCGTAGTCGATCGCGCAAATTTAAAATATAAATTCAAAAACAACAATACGAAATTTCACCACATCACTTTCTTTCTTTATTTTCTCTACCACTGCTGCCGTAGTCGATCGCGCAAATTCAAACTCTAAATTCAAAAACAACAATACGAAATTTCACCACATCACTTTCTTTCTTTATTTTCTCTACCACTGCTGCCGTAGTCGATCGTGCAAATTCAAAATATAAATTCAAAAACAACAATACGAAATTTCACCACATCACTTTCTTTCTTTATTTTCTCTACCACTGCTGCCGTAGTCGATCGCGCAAATTCAAACTCTAAATTCAAAAACAACAATACAAAATTTCACCACATCACTTTTTTTCTTTATTTTCTCTACCAAAAGGGAATTAATATCTGAAATATCGGCTTGCCATAACAAGATAGAAAGATCATAAAGAAGACTGTATTGAGTTGAGTGTCCTGATATAAAAGACGGAGATATTTCGATGAAGTCTCTCACTCAAAAAATCGTAATCTAGAGTACGAGTTTTGGGGCGAGCGTGACAGTGTCACAGTCTGATGCACACGAACCAACCAAAAAAGAAAGCCGAAAATTCGTTGTCGTAGTGAAATCTAAAGCTCTTAAATACGTTCGATAGTAACTCCAATGATGTGACCATATTCACACTAGTTTTGCAGTCTTTGCAGTCCGTCACTTAAAATACAGACATACGAAACAATCAACCCCTAATAATAGATGGAGCGCGAGTTATTTTGTGACGTAATTCAGGCGCGAATACTGCAGGTACAAGCTAAGGGTTCTCAATTGAATTAATAAGAGCGCGTGTTCAATACGAATTTTTAAAATTTCTCTAATCCCAAGTGTTAATGCTGTAACCCACCTTGATAACTTGTTGTCCATGGAGGTATGGTTGAAAATAAGACTCACTCTACAGGGCGGCTCTTGTGTGAATGTAAACTGCGGTACTGGAACTAAAATACCTGCACAGATATTTCAGATCGTAAGAACTGGTTTGCTAATGCTATATGTATTTTGCATAGTTCTCCAACCGGTTTTTGTATCTTCACTTGATTGTAGTTATATTGTAGTAACGAAAGGTTTCTCGCAGAATGCAATATAGGCTTTCTTATTATGTGAGGTGAAGTTATGTGGAAACTCCTCTCCGAGATAGCCGACACAACATAGTAAAATGCTAAGCACTGGGGTAATTCGATTCAGGGCCAGTTAATAGTAGCGAACGTTTACACAATACCAGCTTTCTTATGATATGATGAGGTTAAGGTGAGGTTATGTGGAGTGATGTGATGAGATGAGATATGGTGTGATGTGATGAAATATGATGTGATGAATGCGATGAAATGTGATGTGATACGATGAGATGGGGTGGGATGAGATGGGATGAGACTGATGTGATGTGATGTGATGTGATGTGATGTGATGTGATGTGATGTGATGTGATGTGATGTGATGTGATGTGATGTGATGTGATGTGATGTGAGGAGATGAGATGATGGTTTGATGAGATGAGATGTGGTTTGATGTGATATAATGTGATGTGATGTGATGTGGTTGGATGGGATGGGATCTCATATTATTTCGTTAGGGTTTTTGTTGTTACGTTTATAAGCCTTATCAAAAACTTATTTGGAAATTTATTCTAACCAGTGAATACTCACTAGGTTTACATGTGATCCCAGCGTCTTCTTGGTGATAACAGTTTGGATTTCCCCATCCATTGTGACTGCAATTAGCAATAGACATTTCTTGACCAGTACAAACGAGGTCTCTTGTCCATATTATACCTTTAACAACGCTAAAGTTTGAATGTTTAACAACCTGTACCCCAGAGTACCCAAGCATACGACATATCACCTCTGCGTTATTATTGGTCCATTTATACGTTCCACACAAGGTACCCCATGCTCCTTGGTATCTGATTTCCACTCGGCCAGAATTAGATGACGCTCCTCCAGCTAATCGAACTTGAACTGGTGGGTGACCTGTGAATTTTTGGATCAGTGTTTGAACGGTGAGTTTAAGTTTGAATTCTTGAATTGTTGGATATTTATACTTTGATTTTACTGTGATCATTCAGGCGAGAATGAACACCCTAGGTTGGCCGCCATTTATGATTACGGAATAGTTACAATCTTTCTCTCTAAAAGTGTAATAGTGAGCTATTCTATCTAGTAAGAACTGATTTTCAAAATCAAGAAGAAATTGATATCAAAATTTCAAATCATGAGTTATTGGAAGTTTAAACATAGTATTTTTTTTTCATCGATGCGTACCTATTTCAATCAATATATGTGATCAGAACCTTGGATAGCACATATTTAGTGTTGTATATATTGCACTTTTAAAATCTTAAGCCAAGTCCAGTCCGCCGTATGTATGTATCTATTTATTGAAATATTATTACAAAAAATACACATTTCGGCTAAATCTCTAGCCTTCTTCCGTAACGATTGTTATGCTCGAGGAATTCCAAAGTAGAAACAACAACAACAACAACAACTACAAACCAGCTCATGAGTGCCCTTGGACTTACTTTTATCTGTTTTGCACACCACACCAGCAAAGTCTTTGTACGTGCACCAATATCCTGCATTCCACCATCCCGCGTGATAGCACTCTGCAATCGACATTTCGTTTCCATGACACTTAACACCTTCCATGAGTTTCCTTGTTTCTTTCCCTCCTTCAATGTAACCAATTGCACTTTCCGCTGTTTTGTAACCAAGCATCCGACAAATCACGTGAGCATCTTTTATATCCCAGCCATAATGATTACAGACTCCTCCCCAGGTCCCTTTATATAGGATTTCCACTCGACCAATATGGCTTACATTAGTTCCCACTAGGCGAACTGCAATATGTTTTTCCTCTGAAATAATAGGGTTAATATCTTTGATGAAAACAATTACAATAAATACATAATTCATTTCTTTTATAATCTTATTCGAGGAACGGTTTGAGTTGCTGTGTTGCATGCAACTCAGTGACATCGCATCAGCTTCCTAGGATGAACTTCAGCAAAAATATTTCTCACTTCATATACAACAACTTGATAGCCATGACTCACACGATTTCCAAGGAAGAAATCAAGGAACCTAACAGTTTTTGAAATAACCTTTGCGCATGCTCACAAAAACGTTATACAAAAATGCTTTTCTTGCGGGATATAATCGAACACTAGAATCACACTTTATAATGAGTCAACTTTTACCTTCTGTTAATGTCCCACATTTAACTGATGCAACTTCACTGTAATTACAGCTCGCAGGACTTTGAGTACATTGTTCAATTGATGATTCATCGCCGTTACATTTTATTATGTTTGGATACACAGGACCACTCCCATTGACAGTACTAGCTGACACTGCCTTGGTGTAATTCAACATGTGACACACCACCCAAGCATCTTTCAAAGCCCACTTTTCGCTGCAGATAGCAATCATGCTCCACGACCCGTTCAGGCTTGTTCTCACTTCTACACGACCATCGTGTGGCGTGGTACCATTCACTAATCGAACTTCTACAGCAGCTTCTTTTCCTATACAACGGTAAAATTAATTTTCTGTAAAAATCAGTGTGTCGGTCTTCAAAAGACCGCTACTGCCTTTATATTACTCATTGATTATTAATAATTAATAATTAACCAGTCAACAACATATACCCGGAGTTGGACTATAAAGTCTAGTCTATCTTCTGAGGCGCTATAGCGCCACTCCCAAGTGTACTTTATCTAATTGATATTGCCTTTTATTACTTATGAAACTTATTCGCGTAATTCTAGCCTTAGGTTTTGTCAAAAGCTTTCCCTCTGCAATTCTATGGTTGTTCTTTTTCTTAAAGTTTGTTCCCAGAAAACAAGAAAAAAAAAAATAGTGAAATTGATCTCTGAATTATCTCATTTCGAAGATATACATGATCATACTTCATTTCAATACTTAACTTAATATCAAGTATGAGTAGTCTCTCGACGATATGCTTAAACATGTCAGTCCAAGTCACTTGGAACGTAACACAACTTTACTTTGTGTTTATGGTTCCACTCACCTTTTATCATCAAGCACAATACCAAAACGTACGACATTATTCGAGCCATTGTGACCTTCGAATGCATGTTATTCGCTAGACTAGGGTTTTGAGTTTATTCATAGTCAACGTGTCATGGCGAATTCTGAATACAAACATAGATGTTGAATTGTCACACAACACTAAGCATATCACTGATATTAGCGTTAATCGTTAAGCCATGACAAAAAACATGACTCATTTGTTGTTAATTTCTGTAATTATAAGAAACTTTTGATTAGTGTTCTGCAAGTTCCATACTTGAGATACTTGATTCACTAGTATTTGCAGTCCAAAGAAAACGAACTGAAAATCTTAATTCAAATGAATGAACTCAAATTGTTTAATACATTTGTCGATTTATAGAGATTGATGGATTGACTGATTGACTGACTCGACTGACGGACAGACTGATTGATTGATTAATTGATTGATTGATTGATTGATTGATTGATTGATTGATTGATTGATTGATTGATTGATTGATTAACATGTTCTATAGTATGAAGATATGTATCCACGTTTTGACAGCTTTACATGTGAATTTAGCTTTGTAATAATGAAATTTAACTTTTGTTCACAACACAACATTATCGCTGATGAAGACCCAAGTTACAGGTTGAAAATTTCTCAAGGTAAAAAATTTTGTGTTGTGAACAAAAGTTAAATTTCCGTCATTACATTTCTCATCACCAACATACACAGATGAATATTCACAAATTAAATGAATTTTAATTCATTAATTCAAAAGCTTTGTTAGGGATAAAAACAGAGCTGGAGCCACCAAATACACAAGAGATTTGAACCATTGCCAATAGCTTTATTTTTTCATTTTCCGTTTATTACTAGCTCTTAATTGATCATTTTGAACACACATGTATAACTGAATATTATTTTTACATATTAATATTAAATATTAAATTAAATAATTATTGTTATTATTTATTTATTTATTTATTTATTTGTTATTTATAATTATTTATATTTAAATGAATATTAAATATTAAAATATTGTCCAGCTAGCGGTGGAGTTGCTTATGTTCATGTTGCCGTATATATGGATTAAATACAAGAAGGATTGAAAAAAAAATTATTATTATTATTATTCATCTTCCGCAATGCCCAGTCTCTTTCAGTATATGAAAATCCTTACTGGGGTTCTTTTAAAAAATCAAAATGATAAAATGAAATAAATAAATAAAGTACGGAGTGAAGTTAAGTTCCATCGTCTAAAGCTTTTTTAAAGTTATGCTAGTTTTCTTTTGTACGATACTTCAGCTAGTGAGTTCCAATCTCTAATGGTTCTTGGAAAATATGAATATAGGTGATAATCTGTTCTTGAACGTGAAGTTTGGTACGCTCGGGAATTTGTATGTCTGCTGGTGCTCTTCATTGCTTCCAGCTTTGGCATGCCATCATTCATAATTAGGCCATTCTGTAGTTTGAACAGCAGAACAAGTCGTAGAATCTTTCTCCTATGCTCTAGTGACTTCCAACCAAGCCGCTGTAGCATGTCAGTCAGTAATTCACTTATGAACTTGAACTTATAAGACTCCTGAAAAGCGCTTATATACTTCACCTTTGTTCCTTTTTTGTGCTTCTCCTTTGCTCTTCTCTCTGCCTTTTCTTCTTTTCCAGGACTTTGGCTACTGCAGTTTATCTTCTTCTGTTACTCGATAAAATTCCTTAACAAGCTCTGAGTACCTTTCTCGATCAGTTACCTAGTAGCACTGAATTGCCGAGTATTCAAAATCTCATACTACGGGAGTTCGGGACCCATCGTGGATCCTGCAATAAACTTTCGTTCAAACTTTGTCCAGTAAAAGAACAAGATAGGTGAAACTCAAAAATGAAATAACTGGGAGGTCACCGTGTTCGTTTCGGAGCTGAGGGGGAGTGGACTCAGGCAGTTTTGTGTATAATTTGGGTCAAATAAGATTGTCGGAGTTCTCCAAAATTAAAATTATATCAAAGAAAAACTTTTGTGACACGAGACCATAATACTAAGAGAGCTAAACTCGCGGATTGATGTCTGCGCGATGTGCTTGGCACAAAACCATGAATTTGATTTTTATGTAGGTGCGGATACAAATCGTTTCTCCTCCGGCAATCAAATTTCCTTGTTTAAACAAATAAATGAATAATAAATAACTGTTTATTTAAGTGTCCAAGTCTTCTAGCGCTTGCGCACTAATTGGGGGACACTGTACTCTCACACACACTACCTCTACATTAAGTATTTTGCAAATAATAACTCGACCCACATGTTGATTTTTGCTGAGGGAGGAAAAACCGGAGAACCCGGAGAAAAAACCCTCGTGGCATGGTAGAGAACAACACATCAAACAAACTCAATTCGCATATGATCCAGGCGCTCGAGCTGGGACTCGAACCCGGACCACAGCGGTGAAAGGCCAGCGCTCTAACCGCTCGGCCAACCATGCCACCCACCATTGGTGTCTACTTCCTGTTACTAAATGGAATATTTGCGCGCAAACAATAATCTTAATCAAAATCTTAATCTTAATCTTAGCTCACCAGTGACATTTATTATTTATTTGCTCGTTTATTAAGCATATATTTGCATAATTCTATTGTAACAGCTCGTCCTATTGTTTTTCTTTGTCATGTCATTCTATTGAGTTGCGCGCGCTGTTTGTAACACCATAGCAACAATTATGTATGTAAACGTACGTTCAAAACCCTGATGATGGCCAACATGGCCGAAAGCTTGGTAAATTAAAAGATCAAAAATTAACACAGATGATACAATTATTCACCTAGTTTTCGTTCGTTTTTTGTCTGGACATACAACATCATATACTTGTTCAAAAAATAAAATAGAAAACGGGGGTCGTTGTATTCATTTTTCCACTATATGCTCACAAAGTAATGCATCTAGGGAAGAAAAGATGCGCACGGCAAACGAAACATAAAGCGTGAATTAAATACATTTAGAACATTGTTAAAATGAATTAATTTCAATAAAAATCTCACGACACGAATTGTATTAACTGTAACATTTCTGGCTAAAACCAATGACTGAAGAATGAAGTACGATCGAAATTTTTATGATCGAGGCTTTTGACAAAATTTTCAGGCTCCAGAACTATCTTAATGATAACATTTTTTGAAAAGTGAGGCGAAAGCCGGTGTACTGGGGATTTTTTCGACCTTTTCATTTTCGTATTGAAAATTGATTGTTGAATTCAAGTTATTTTTTCAGTCTTGCACCGAACGACTACAATACCCAAGTAATTACAGAACAAAAGTTTGCTAATAAATAAATTCTTCTTTCTTTGACACAATAATAATGTACCATGCACTCGGCTGTAAACTCCAATTCAAGTTATGCTTAGTATATTCTTGAGCGCAGCGTTTGTCATATCCATCAGACATTCATAAACTGGTGCAGCCGTCACTATGACATTTTGGACCAACGATTAGTTTGGTCTACAAATAAACCGATCTCGTCGACACTAACTCAATCAGTGAGAGCGCAACGCTTTCCCCAAGAAATATAATGAACGATAGAACAAACAAAATCACAAACCGCTTGACTTCATGCTTTAAACATATTGGCTATTTTTTTCATTGTTTTCCCAGGTTAAACAACAACAAAAAATCGAATACATCTTTCATCAACATCTATTTGGATGCGTTATCTCGACGAAACGTTTTGGGTCTTTCTTGGTGTTGCAAGATGTATTGTTTTCTGAGTTCGAGTTCTTTGTATTACAGGGTATTGTTTCGTTCAAAGTTCTTTGTTCTCGACTACTGTTTTATTGTCTTCATACCTCAGGTGCCTTGCAACACCAAGAAAGAGCCAAAATTTTTGCTTGCACAATGCAGCATGAACCTACATTAAAATGGTATAAGCCTTGCTGGGTTTCATCCATTCCTTTGGGAATCAAAAGACAAAGAGCCGGTAGCCATGTTGGATGAACAAACAAGAGACGCTAATGAGAAATCTGTTGTTAAAGTTCATCCAAGATGGTTGCCGTGACGTCACATGCAACCCAAGAATAGTATACATCGTGCACTGATAGCAAAAGTACGAATATCTTTGTGATCAACTTTTATTCATGGATTAGTATAGAGTCAGGTTATCAGTAAAGTTCATAGGACGGATAACACCTGGAGTGCAATATGTTTTAAAAGTGCGGTTGTGGGAAGCACGTAAAGAGAAATATATATGGTCTTTTACTAGTTGATTGAATAGAGGCAACAGCAAGATCGTTTGAATTAACACTCAAATTCTATTTTTATCAGTTAGGAATTGATCTACCAAGATACATTGCCTGCTAAAAAACAGTTTTTTATTTCGAGTTGTACAACATGGCCAGAAATTCCAAATGGTCATGCGTAGTCGGTTTGGCAGACCTTGAAAGAGAAGCTTATAATTAAACAAGTAAAAAAATGTATAGGTACTCATAGTTTTTTTCGATATTTCTTCATGCTCAAGATTATATAACTTCTCATATGGATCCCATTTTGAAAGTCATGATATGGAACTGTCATCATATCAGTGTTGTTTCGTATCAATCGCTACAGTTTTTGCGGATTGAATTCGGTTTGAGAACATTAATGTTAATGTTTTTAATTTATCTTGCGCAAAGTAGATCCCTTCGTATGCATGCCATTCCGACAGCTACGCTATTTATCAAAAATTTCTCCATAATATAACTCCAATAACATTTCTTTCACGGCGGTCCTAAACGTCTCAACTTAAGCTACTTTTTGTAAATCTGTGACCAAATTTAGGTTTTTGTTTCTTTGGTGAATCCATTTTGGGAATTTAGTCTTTTGTTTTTTCGTTTGTTTGTTGTCTTAGTTCAAGTCATACAGTATACTAGTGCTCTTATGTAAATTTATTCAGTTTTTAGTTCGCCCGTGTGCTCAACGTATGTTAGTATTTTTCCTCGTTTTCTTCCTTCCTTTCTATTTTGCTGTTTCTGGTAGTTGAGTATTTAATTTAATCTATCGTTGTTGTTTTTTTGTGCTAGTTGAATCATACACGTTTGTTAGACGAATATCGACCGTTGAGACAAATATCTATAGTAGTTTTATGACCGTCACACTGTTGTTGCTCGATTATTTAGTACTGTGTAAAAGCCTTTTTCTCTAGCTTTTCTTTTTGTCATTTTGAAAAATTACTAAGATCAAGCGAATTAGCAAAGTGATTGAGTCAATCAGAACCAGTATTACAATTGAGTAATTGACATTAGTAACTTGATGCCGTATTTAGCACCACCCATAGTGATTCGGAATTTCTGGCAATGAAGTGGTTGTCCTGTACTGATTTTTATTTAAATTTAGCAAATTTCAAGCTGAATGTAAATAATTATATGGCAATTGAGTGAAAGAACGACTCAGACTTATTTCGATTCAATTTTCACCTTAGATTAACACATTTATCCAACTTTTATTAATCAAAACCACTTACAAACAACCTAATTTTTCCGTTCAAGCACTTCCGTTAGTCACTTTCCGAAAGTGACAACTTTAGTTTTGTACATAGTTTAGTTGCCGAATGCTTGAACGTGGAAAAAATCTCCTCATATAAATCGAAACAAGTGCAGTCATGAGAAAACAAAAACCCTATTTGCGAGCAAATATATTTCTTTTAGAATTAAGCGTTTAATATAATTGCGGTTCATCAGACTTTCGTTAACTGTGCCAGCTAATTCTTGATGGTGAAAGCCTATAACTAACAAATTAAGACATGCTCATGCGTGATGTGTAGTCTTGTTGCTGCTTCTACAACGGCGTTTTTGACACAATAACAAATCGTGTATTTTTCGGATGTTTTATATATTGAATAGACGTTACGTGACCAAACGCGAAATACAAGGTCAATGGAACCTAATTCCATGCAAAGTTCCGATATTAAAATTCAGTACAAAAACCTCTCAAGATCTCTTGAATGCTTAAATGAGGAATATAATTGACTTGCTTCTATGTTTGTTCGTTTAGCAACATGTAGGATGAGAAATTTGTAGATTTCCAGCTCATAGGAAATAGTTCGTATCGCGAGGGCCTCCTTTCAAGTATTCCAATTAGAATTGGATATTTGGTCAAAGTATTGGAGATGAAGCTCAAAATAACAGCCCATTCTGAAGCTCTTATAAGTGTCTAGGTATATCTCGAGTTAAAAGCTCCATTTTCTATTGTCTCACTGCTGGAAAAGCCTGTCTCTGAAAGCAATTTTCTTTGTAGTCGGCCATCTTGCATTCCTAAAGTTCCTCACTGGCGTTCACTACGAAGAGTAGGTGATGAATGAAGGGCATTGTTTCTTACGCTCTTAACCAATCAGGAGTGCATCACTTGACCAATTGCGCAAGAATGCCGCATTCTCGAGACGAAGAGCGGAAAAGAAAAATAAACATTTGCAGTTTATAACTCGTTCCCGGCCTACGGCCTGGGCACCAGTAATAAAAAATAAACTGTATGCAAGACCCCCACCCCGTCCGCCTGTCCGAAAGGCTTAAGGCTAGGTCACGTGATGCAACTTTTTCTGCAACATTGCAAACTAGACGCACACGTGCGTTCACTCGTGCCCTAGCTGGGAGCCCCTTTTAGGAGAGGCTTCAATGACCGGCCCCGTTCGTACTCTTCCCCGAGCCGTTTCACGCATTCTTCACTTAACCGTAACATAACTAGACGCACACGTGCGTTCACTCGTGCCCTGGGAGCCCCTTTTAGGAGAGGCTTCAATGACCTGCCCCGTTCGTACTCTTCCCCGAGCCGTTTCACGCATTCTTCACTTAACCGTAACATAATAAAGACCTTTTTTGACCTTTTCAAAGAATATCTGAGTCAATTTGTCTGTCAGCAGCTATTAGTGTTTGCCTTTGCGCCTTCTATTATCATGCATGGGTATTGGATATCTCCAACATGCAAAAATATACCAGTTTATTCAACTTTTTATTTCACTATATATCTCAATTGTTTGCTGTAAAGACTTCTACAACGACGCTTTTGACACAATAACAAATCGTGTATTTTTTCGTTCATGTTTCAGATGTTTTATCCATTACGTGACCAAACGCATCAGGTCAAATAGAGCCTTGGTTCCATGAAAATATATAACTAAATTGTCTGGCCAGAATGTCGGTGTTAAAATTCAATACAAAAACCTCTCAAGATCTCTTGAATGCTTGAATGAAAAATATAATTGACTTGGCTCTATATGCGTTCGTTTAGCAACATGTAGGGTGAGAAATTCGTAGATTTCCAGCTCAAAGGAATTGCTCTGAGTCGCGAGAGTTTCATTTTCAAGTACTCCATTGAGAGCTCGATATTTGGTCAAAGTATTGGAGATCAAGCTCAAAATAACAGCCCATTCTGAAGCTCTTATAAGTGTCTAGGTAAATCTCGAGTTAAAAGCTCCATTTTCTATTGTCTCGCTGCTGGAAAAGCCCGTCTCTGAAAGCTGTTTTTGGAGCTGTCCGCCATCTTGCATTCCTAAAGTTCCTGACTGGCGTTCGCTAGCTTCGAACAGTTCGCACTCGCTCAAAGGTGATGAATGAAGGGCATTGTTTCTTACGCTCTTACCCAATCAGGAGCTGTAACAAGTGACTGGTTGCGCAAGAATGCAGCATTCTCGAGACGAAGAGCGGAAAAAAAGAAAAAAAAACATTTGCAGTTTATAACTCGTTCCCGGCCTAAAGGCCTGGGCACGAGTAATAAAAGACGTTACGTGACCAAACGCGAAATACAAGGTCAATGGAATCTAGTTTCATGCCATTCCGATATTAAATTAAAATTCAGTACAAAAACCTCTCAAGATCTCTTGAATGCTTGAATGAGGAATATAATTGACTTGCTTCTATGTATGTTCGTTCAGCAACATGTAGGATGAGAAATTCGTAGATTTCCAGCTCATAGGAAATAGTCTTTATCGCGAGGGCATTGTTCCAAGTACTCCATTTAGAGTTCGATATTTGGTCAAAGTATTGGAGATGAAGCTCAAAATAACAGCCCATTCTGAAGCTCTTGTAAGTATATAGGTATATCTCGAGTTAAAAGCTCCAAATTACATTGTTCTACTGTAGGAAAAGCCTGTCCCTGAAAGCTATTTTCTTTGAAGTCGGCCATCTTGCATTCCTAAAGTTCCTGGCTTGCCTTCACTACGAAGCATCGCCAGAAATCAGCTCCGTGTTGCTCGCACCAGTCCCTTTCAACTTGCTCGCTATCACTCAAATCGTACAAGAAAATGTATGCGAAACTTTTACTCAAGCTCGATTTATACATTTCGAATACAGTATGCCAAAAAGTTGAACCTCAGATGTTAAAATTTAACATGTAATCTAAGGTAAAATAGAAAAATTCCTAACCAAAATGTAAAATTCGCATAGCATCTTTCGATGCAAAGTCTCGTCCAATACTCCATAAGAACCAGTACCATGAAACTGGAATCCTCCAGGTAGCAACTAACCTTAAGGTGGCCCGTACCTATTGATTTGTTTGATGGGCATGAATTTCAATCGTGTCCTTTTACATCAAAACCTTGTTCGATTTCTGAGAAATTTGCAGCCATTTGTCTACAAGCCTTGAAATTTGTACCGGTAATTATTTTTCTGCGAATTAGATCAAATAATTCGAGATATCAGACGATTTTTAAAAATGGCTTTTTGAGAAAAATTGGTCATAAATCCAAAATTCCAAGGTGAATTTTTTTCCTATTTCGTCAATCAAGTATAAAGGCATAGAGGACTACATACAACATGTATCGTGCCAATTGGTGCCTTAGAAGTTGCGATACAAAATTTGCGCTGCCTGTTACGACGCAAAATTATGTAGTCAAAACTGCCGCCAAAATCTCAACAAAATTTTAAAAACAGCGACAACTATATCTGCTGTAAGAAATTAAGACAAATACCTATTGTAACTTGTGAACAAAATGTGGAGAGATGAGAAGCTAAACGCTAATGTTATCCTCAAGCAAACTTGGGGAGAAATTTTTGTGACCACGAGGTGAGCGTTGCGAATTTGTATTACTTCGACTTCTACAAATTCTGTCGAATTGTTTCGTGAAATTTTCTAGGTATGGGATAGAACAAGATGTTAACATACCTGTTGCCAAGTGTCGTTGTGTTTGCTGCACTAGGTATAATTCAGTAAGCTTCAAAAGTAAGCAACTTCATCGAGTCGACGTTTGAGCTGCCAAGGTAAAGCCCTCAAGGTTTGTTAATTTATTCAAAACAACACCTTACTATCTGTTGCAAAATTCCACACGAGATTTAGACTCAGAAGCAATTGTATTCAGAGAACTACTGTCTTTATTCCCAAAAGTCTGGATCCCGTGCGGAATTTTGCAACAGATAGTAAGGTGTCGTTTTGAATAAACTAACAAACCTTGAGGGCTTTACCTTGGCAGCTCAAACGTCGACTCGATGAAGTTGCTTACTTTTGAAGCTTACTGAATTATACCTAGTGCAGCAAACACAACGACACTTGGCAACAGGTATGTTAACATCTTGTTCTATCCCATACCAAGAAAATTTCACAAAACAATTCGACAGAATTTGTAGAAGTCGAAGTAATACAAATTCGCAACGCTCACCTCGTGGTCACAAAAATTACTCCCCAAGTTTGCTTGAGGATAACATTGGCGTTTAGCTTCTCATCTCTCCATATTTTGTTCACAAGTTACAATAGGTATTTGTCTTTCTTACAGCAGATATAGTTGTCGCTGTTTTTAAAATTTTGTTGAGATTTTGGCGGCAGTTTTGACTACATAATTTTGCGTCGTAACAGGCAGCGCAAATTTTGTATCGCAACTTCTAAGGCACTAATTGGCACGATACATGTTGTATGTAGTCCTCTATGCCTTTATACTTGATTGACGAAATAGGAAAAAAATTCACCTTGGAATTTTGGATTTATGACCAATTTTTCTCAAAAAGCCATTTTTAAAAATCGTCTGATATCTCGAATTACTTGATCTAATTCGCAGAAAAATAATTACCGGTACAGATTTCAAGGCTTGTAGACAAATGGCTGCAAATTTCTCAGAAATCGGACAAGGTTTTGATGTAAAAAGACGCGATTGAAATTCATGCCCAACAAACAAATCAATAGGTACGGGCCACCTTAAGGGCTTATAATACCATAATAAAGGTACTAGTAAAAAAGTTGAACCTCTAGTGATGAATTTTGGTTGACCAACTGTACATTCGAAGTCTCTCTACTTCATTGAGGAGTAAATTGAAATAGCATTTTTTCAATTCAAAAAGCACTTCTTCGACGTGTTGTTGGCAACCTGCGATACCACACTCCATATTCCAATAACTTCTGGGGCAATAGTTTGAATAATATTGGGCGAAAACTCGCGATCGATACACCAAATTGAAGTCAAACTCCTTGAGCTTCTAAGTAGTTAGAACAGCGGACGCATCCTTGGCGCGAAATATGAGTTCCCGGCAACTTATTTGAATATGTCAGACGTATTGAATATTTATGAAAATCTTCAAGTCAAGTCAACCATAACAAGTCAAGTCAACCATAACATTTTCATCAGAGGGATGCCTTTCCTATATTTTTTATCATAATAAATATTGCTTAGATTATGCAAAGAAGAATAAAAAAAAGCTAGCTTCGAACCTCTGGTTGTTCTATCCGTCATTTTGGAATTTCTGAGCTTTAGGGTATAACTGCTGACCGCTCACGGCAGGCGCCAAGGTTATCATTTCTGGCGATGAGTTTGCACGCGCTCAAAGGTGATGAATGAAGGACATTGTTTCTTACGCTCTTAACCATTCAGGAGTGCACACGTCACCGATTGCGCAAGAATGGCCTGTTCTCGAGACGAAATCAGAAGGAAAAAAAAAACATTTGCAGTTTATAACTCGTTCCCGGCCTAAAGGCCTGGGCACGAGTAATAAAGACCTTTTTTGACCTTTTTAAAGAATATCTGCTTAGTGAATTTGTCTGTCAGCAGCTATTAGTCTTTGCCTTTGTCCTTCTATTATCATGCATGGGTATTAGATATCTCCAACATGCAAAAATATACGACATATACCAGTTTATTCATCTTTTTATTTCACTATATATATATCTCAATTGTTTGCTGTAAAGACTTCTGACAACGACGTTTTTGACACATGCAATAACAAATCGTGTATTTTTGTGGTTACTGGCTTAATGCCAGTAACACACTATGCCATCGGGTCCATGAGTCTGTGAGTGAGTGAGTGAGTGAGTGAGTGAGTGAGTGATTTTCGGAAATCTCCGAAGAGCCGAAAGATACGCGAACTTCCGAAGTAGAGGCGAAGTCCCAAGCCGAACTACGAAGTACGTGCGCAGAACTACGTGCGCCGGTCTAAGAGTGGTTAAGTCGATTATTAAAAATCAAATATAGAGATTGTGGTTATAGATATACGTTTTGAGACTAAACCGATCAGTTTAGTTCATAAATATATCTGTAGGGGAAATGTTTGGACCAGCAGCAGTAGTAAAGACCCTTTATTTGTCTGTCAATAGCTATTAGTGTTTGCCTTTGTCTTTGTATTATCATACATTATATCTCACACGCAAAAATATTCCCTGCGAATATACCAGTTTATTCAACTTTGTATTTCACTATATATCTAAATTGTTCGCTGTAAAGATTTCCACAACGGCATTATTGACACAACAAACCGTGTATTTTTTCGTTTACGTTTCAGATGTTTTATCCATTACGTGACCAAACGGATCAGGCGAAATAGAACATAAAATAAACTAGACGCACTCGCGCGTTTACTCGTGCCCACGTACAAAAAGCCGAAAATCGGCTTAAAAAGGACATTTAGATTAGCTGCCGCTAGAGTAAGAGAGTTTGACATGTTGTCGTCAATGAAATTTTGAACAAGACGCTCCTCGAAAAGTATAGTGCGTGGCAGTGGTAATAAGAAGCGGCAGTACCAATGACCTTTTACTTGTGTACATGTCAAGAGCTATTAGTGTTTCTTTTGTCCTTCTATGAACATGCATTATATCTCACATGCAAAAATATTCGCTGCGAATATACCAGTTTATGCAACTTTGTATTTCACTATATATCGAAATTGTTTGCTGTAAAGACCTTTACAACGGCATCATTGACACAACAAACCGTGTATTTTTTCGTTTACGTTTCAGATGTTTTATCCATTACGTGACCAAACGGATCAGGTGAAATAGAACATAAAAATAAACTAGACGCACTCGCGCGTTTACTCGTGCCCACGTACAAAAAGCCGAAAATCGGCTTAAAAAGGACATTTAGATTAGCTGCCGCTAGAGTAAGAGAGTTTGACATGTTGTCGTCAATGAAATTTTGAACAAGACGCTCCTCGAAGCGTACACTGCGTGGCTGTAGTAATAACTAGACGCACACGTGCGTTCACTCGTGCCCTGGGAGCCCCTTTTAGAGGCTTCAATGACCGGCCCCGTTCGTACTCTTCCCCGAGCCGTTTCACGCATTCTTCACTTAACCGTAACATAATAAAGACCTTTTTTGACCTTTTTAAAGAATATCTGATTAGTCAATTTGTCTGTCAGCAGCTATTAGTGTTCTCAAACATGCAAAAATATACCAGTTTATTCAACTTTTTATTTCACTATGTATCTCAATTGTTTGCTGTAAAGACTTCTACAACGGCGTTTTTGACACAATAACAAATCGTGTATTTTTTCGTTCATGTTTCGGCTGTTTTACAGTGTAAGACGTTACGTGACCAACAAGGTCAATTGAACCTAGCCGTTCCATGCAATGGTCTGGTCTTGAATGAGGAATATAATTGACTTGCTTCTATGTATGTTTGTTTAGCAATATGTAGGATGAGAAATTCGTAGATTCCCAGCTCATAGGAAATAGTCTTTATCGCGAGCGCCTCCTTTCTAGTACTCCATTTAGAGTTCGATATTTGGTCAAAGTATTGAAGATGAAGATCAAAATAACAGCCCATTCTGAAGCTCTTATAAGTATATATAGGTATATCTTGAGTTAAAAGCTCCAAATTACATTGTTCTACTGCAGGAAAAGCCTGTCTCTGAAAGCTATTTTCTTTGTAGTCGGCCATCTTGCATTCCTAAAGTTCCTGGCTTGCGTTCGCAGTCGCTCAAAGGTGATGAATGAAGGGCATTGTTTTTACGGTCTTAACCAATCAGAAGTTCCCCAGGACGAACACAGAAGAAAAAACATTTGCAGTTTATAACTCGTTCCCGGCCTAAAGGCCTGGGCACGAGTAACAAGCGGCAGTGCCAACGACCTTTTATTTGTGTGTCAAGAGCTATTAGTGTTTCCTTTGTTCTTCTATGAAGATGCATTTAATGTATATCTCAGATGCAAAAATATTCGCTGCGAATATACCAGTTTATCCAACTTTGTATTTCACTATATATCTAAATTGTTTGCTGTAAAGACCTTTACAACGGCATCATTGACACAACAAATCGTGTATTTTTTCGTTCATGTTTCAGATGTTTTATCGATTACGTGACGAACGCGTCAGGTCAAATAGAACATAAAACTAGCCGTTAAGCGAAGAATGTGTGAAACGGGTCGGGTCAGTTAGTTTTATAATCATTGCGAAGGCTAGCCGTTTGAGATTGTGTGAAAAATTGCTGTACTCAAAGTGCTAAATATTTTGAACCGTGTGTGTCCGACACTGATCCTTGTAGTTCAATATTGAAGGTCAACTAGCAGTGTTCGTCATACAATGCACAGGAGATAGATAAGAAACATTTGATATATCAGACAAAGCGATGTACTTTCGTAAGTTTTAGGGGAACAGTTCTGCTAACGTGGATACACCAGCTGTTTTCTGCCCGTAGCACTTCACTTTCTATTAGAAATGGCTAGTTCAGTAATTTAACTTTGTTTGTTGTGTTGAGTGAATCAGGCACAGTCTTCAGCAAATTTGTAGAGGGCTTTTTATGTGCCAGTTGTAAGGTTTATTATTTTTTTTAGAGAGACTCCCTGCTCGTAAAATGTTTCACTGAAAGTTGGGGGGTTTAGCGCCAGTAACCACATGGCCTCTTAGGGGCCTATTTTTTCGTTCATGTTTCAGATGTTTTATCCATTACGTGACCAAACGCATCAGGTCAAATAGAGCCTTGGTTCCATGAAAATATATAAAATATATCTCCGACATGCAAAAATATTTCCTGCGAATATACCAGTTCATTCAACTTTTTAATTATTTCACTATGTATCTCAAATGTTTGCTGTAAAGACTTCTACAACGGCGTTTTTGACACAATAAACGATTTGTGACAAATCAGTTCGGCTGTTTTAAGACGTTACGTGACCAACAAGGTCAATTGAACCTAGCCGTTCCATGCAATGGTCTGGTCTTAAAATTCAGTACAAAAACCTCTCAAGATCTCTTGAATGCTTGAATGAGAAATATAATTGACTTGCTTCTATGTATGTTTGTTTAGCAACATGTAGGATGAGAAATTCGTAGATTCCCAGCTCATAGGAAATAGTCTTTATCGCGAGGGCCGCCTTTCTAGTACTCCATTTAGAGTTCGATATTTGGTCAAAGTATTGGAGATGAAGCTCAAAATAACAGCCCATTCTGAAGCTCTTATAAGTATATAGGTATATCTCGAGTTAAAAGCTCCAAATTACATTGTTCTACTGCAGGAAAAGCCTGTCTCTGAAAGCTATTTTCTTTGTAGTCGGCCATCTTGCATTCCTAAAGTTCCTGGCTTGCGTTCGCAGTCGCTCAAAGGTGATGAATGAAGGGCATTGTTTTTACGGTCTTAACCAATCAGAAGTCCCTCAGGACGAACACAGAAGAAGAAAAAAAAATTAATTAACAATTCAGTTACACCGTGACTCAACCCAGTTGCGCACAACAGTTGAAGGAGTACAATCGAGTGTCACTTCTTTTTCCTGCTACTTTACGGACACTGTTGCAGGAGTGAACACACGGTAGAACTATTTGCCTTTTCGTCCAGCTTTGCAAGGAAAGGTGTATTGTACCAACACTAGAACTGTGGATGAGGACGCAGTTTAAATGACGGACCGTTGACAGGCCAAGATAAATTATTTTCAATTTTCAATTTCAATTTTTGTATATAACTAAAACAATCTAAATAGCACTTTTGTCATTTACTATGAAAAACGACCTTGGGATTTGTAGCCTACTGAAGTTTGAAAATTGGGTTCAAAGCGAGGCTCAAACCGAATTTGAACTGCGTGCTTACCCTTGAGAAAACGGTCAATTTGTAAACGACGTCAGCCAGAGAAGGATAATATAGGAGTTTCTAAACAATCATACTCACCTTCACTACAATCACTGCCTGTAAAGTCTTTGTTACATTTACATTTATTCTCCCCAATACAGACACCATTTCCTGAGCAGTTATTTACTCCATGACACGTGACTAGTAAAACATAGAAGTTGTTAAAGCATAATGCATTGAAACATATGGCGTTATATTTCCGAAATTTCAACATTAATGAATGGAAATGTACTCGGAAATGTGTTAGAAGTGTATATGTATATTATTTCTAAATTCAACATTGTTTTCAACATTCAAAATTTGATTTGTTTTCACCATTCGAGGGAAGACATTATTGGGTCATTTGACATTCAACATGCTATCACTGACGTCGATGTATTTCACAAACGAGTTGTGGTAGGGTGTGAGGTACGTATGCCCTTAGAAACAACAAGCCTTTAAAAAAGGATTGGATCTTCAAAGGTGAACAGTCTGCGATTCTCGGATACTTACATTGCGGCTCGCACTCTGTAACATTGATAAATTTCACTTGTGTCGCTTCGTCACCATTTGACGTCTCAACTGACGTGGCTGCTACCTTTAACATGAAAGGTTTAAATTTGCCTTCATATTTGACGACTAATTCAGAGAGCGACTCGAGCTTGACATAGTGGACACCATTCTCTTCTCGTCCAGGCGGGCTCAGCTGGTAGTCAGCAGGTAATCCAGATACCTTAATGGTGAGCGTTTCAGAGCCGTCACGGTCTTGAAGCGAGCAGTTGATGGACAGCGGTATAGTATCTTTTGAGTCTGCGCATGTGTCTTTAGTAACGAGATTTGGTAAATCAGCTTTCGCCTTGATGTTAACAGTAAGTGTTGAGTTTGTAAACGACTTCTGAGCTCCACGTTGCACTTCTGAAACGATTTTGAAAGTCACGTTTCCTGAATAGTCACGTGATGGGGTCATGAGCATTTTTCCAAATTCTTGATGACGTAATACGATTCGATCTTCACTGCGCATGCCCCGACTGAAGGTGAATGAAGCAGGAACACCATATATGGTAATTATTAAAGAGGTGTTGCTGGTGACATTGTTTTCTGCCAAACGCGCAGACAAAAACACATCGACGGGCGTGTCCTCGGTACCAACACTGGAAGAAGCTTCTAGAATTGGTGGCTCAAGTGGTGGTTGGTCTGAATAAGTCAAGAATAAGAGAGATAAAGGAATTTTGTTATTGGATCATAGCCACAAATCTTTAGAAACTGACTGATAGATTTTAGGAAAGGGTATATACCACATGTTCAAATTTTACAAAGGCCTTTTTATATATTATTCGTTTATTTATTTATTAATTCATTTGTTTGTTTGTTTGTTTATTTATCTTTTTTGTCCCTGTATTAACCTATAAGATATTGTATTGATCGTACTGCATCGCATCGCATCGTTTTGTATTGTATTCAATAAGTCTTTCAAATAATGTTATTCTTTGTACCTTGTGAGCAGTCAACGCCGTAAAACCCTTTCTCACAGACACACAAATTAAACATGGAACAATTGCCACGGTTTGAGCAGTTCTTAAGATGCAAACAAGAACCTGAAAGAGAAAAATACCAAAATATGAGTATTATCACATCTATCTAATACCATGTATAAACTGTTATAACTAAAAAATCCTTCAGAACAATATAAGTACTATTCAACTGTTTGGTTGCAAGAAAAGATCAAGATCTACAATATCTTGTATTTACCTTTGATTTCCGGGAAGTCAACAAATATCGCTCGCTGAAACTGAGCTTCCTGTAGATTACCCACGTGATCAACAGCTGCTGTAGCCAGCTTGTACGATCTGCCTGATGCAAGGGGTAGAACAGCGATGTCTTCACTAACGTCTTGCAATAGAAGCTTGAAGTCAGATGGACCGCTAAGCGCTCTTGAGACGGCTGTGGCTACAATGATAAGGAGGTTGAAATATGCTTTGAGCATCACTACTGGTTCTGTTGGACTGGCCAAGTTATAAGTTACATAACTATATAAGAGAAATCAACCTGAAACAACTACTTGCAACATGTCAGCATACAATAGAAAGCTCATCCATACATCTGTCTTCCTTCCTTCTTCCATTTCCCTCCCCTCTCACCCTCCCTCCTTCCTTCATTCCTTCTTTCCTTCCGTCCTTCCTTCCTTCCTTCCCTTCTTGCTTTCCTCCGGCCTTCCTTCCTTCCTTCCTTCCTCCCTCCCTTCCTTCCTTCCTTCCTTCCTTCCTTCCTTCCTTCCTTCCTTCCTTCCTTCCTTCCTTCCTTCCTTCCTTCCTTCCTTCCTTCCTTCCTTCCTCTCTCTCTCTGTCTTTGTTTCTCTTCCATTGTCTTTTTTGTTCCTTAGTAATTTTCCTTTCCTTTTTGATGATAGTGAGCTCACATAAGGTCACACTCAGGCCGCTTTCTCTCGTTTCAACTGCTTAGTAATCTGACAGAGGCCACGTATGGCCGTATAGTAAAGAATTTTTCTCAGTATTATCAGGCCTTAAAAGGAGTGTAATCACAGATCATGAGCGCATTAGATCATATATACATGTATTTTGCGCCTTAGAAATATTAAAGTATTATTATAATTATCATATCACGAAAAAACTCAAGGTGTAAATACCTTGCTGTTCTTGATAGTAAATATCTACAGATTGTACTCCAGTACCAATGTCTTGCTTATTGATCTTCACCGCTAGAGATCCCTTATTTAAGACATCTTGCAATACAGTAAGGTTGGTACGTGGACCTGAATTGTCGATCTTTATAAAGAAAAAAATGGCTGCTCAAAAAAACCGCTAGGCAATAACACGATACAGTAGGCGTCAGCTTAAAATAGAAGCTAACGCAAGATTTGTGATTTTGTCTCATGCTGCCTTGCTAACAGACTTGATGACTGCCTATGTCTATATGGCCCAGCACTCGGCAAAGTCCATCAGATTGCTAGTTTGAGGTCCCACTGATTTACTAGCAACCCTTATACAGACTTCAGTGCCAAGCCAACTTTATTCCAATGCAAGACATGAAGAGTAGAGAGACGGGACCTACGGTTAAATGTCTTCCGAGAAGACGTATAGGTCTAACCATTTGCAGATGTGATTACAAATAACCTTTCGCACTGAAGACCAACTAAGCTAAGCGGTCAGCTGCAAGCACTAATTGACGTGTATTTGCAGTGCTATGACTTACTTGTTCCATATATTAGAAACAATCATATTCCACGTTCAGAAACTAGCAATAAGATATCAGTGACCCGAACATTCCTTATTGACTACTCTGAACATTCTGAATATCCTGGGTTTTAAATACGTGATTTTACTACATATACTACATTTACTCCTTGACATTTTTACCGTATTGAATATTGGTGGTGTGTCGATTGGTTCGTTGACGTCAAATATGATGCTTGCGGCTGCATCTATTCTAGTCAGCGGTTTTACGTCCTTCTTGGCACGAATACTGAATGTGACGTAGCCCTGACCAGTTGTCCCATTGTTTGGTGGAAGAAAACCGCGTCTTGGGTCACGTGGTGCTTCACCTAACAACAATAATGGGAAATGAGCAAGTTTACTAACACATCTCGATAAACGATTTCCCGCTTATTATACAAAGAATTATTAGAGTACAGACGAACAGAAAGAAATGGAGTCTATTTGCTACTACAATGAAAAAAATTGGGATAAATCCTTCAATCTGTATTGATGATTTCCTTGTAATTTTCCATACAATATATCAAATTCAAATAAATAGTTCGGCACAGAACCATTTCAACTACTGTTTTTCAGTTTTTGGATACGCCCATATATATACTAACCCGAATTAAATTTGAAAACGGATCAAATTTTTCAGGGCTAGTGTGAATGTTACCTTAGTATAAACAATATTGCATGCTAATAATTCCAATTACAGTGAAACCGGGTTAAAGCGGACACCAAGGGGACGATACGGAGCTACGTCCGGCGTATTAACCGAATGTCCGTATTAACCGGATAATTTTATAGGCATTTTTCGGCATGGGCAGAAATACTCATCCGTAATAATCCGGTATGTCCGTATTAACCAAGTGTTCGTAAGGCTGGGTTCCACTGTATTCTGTATTTCGTATAAATACACACACATATATATATACCTATTTGAACAAACATTGATCCTTTCAAAATCATCGAACCTAGAAGCTGAGACCGAAGTGGCTGCTGGGTACACTAGTAATAGCGGAGCTCCCGCGCGGGCCGAAGGCCCGCGCGAGCGGAGCACCATACCTACCAGGTGATCTGGCGAAAATCGATTAGCCAATCAGATTGCAAATCGTGCTTTCCGAAAAAGAATCAATCCCAAGCGTCCTTTGCGAGCGCAAATCCTTGATTTGAGGAAAAAGCAAAACAAAATGGCGGACACCACCAAGTGAAGAAATCGTTATATTCCTGGGTATTTAGCACATAAAAAGATTCCTTGTTTAAAGACTATGTTTAACAAATAATAATTAACATTTATTTATCCTTACTGCATCAATGCCTGTGGATTTTGGCTAAAAAATGAACACTAAACTCGAAGGGCTCGAAGGAGAAGCGGAAGGAGTTCTTCAACTCTTCGCAAGATTTATCAACGAAATCTGTATCAGCACTGAGGTCCTCTGCAGTCTTCAGGTTTGCTAGCTAAGCAATGTCTGGTCCTTTTTCTCTGACACTCTTTCTTGTGGATCATGGATTTTTCCAGTAAATGCATGTAGCTAGTCAAGGATATTTTGGAGTTGCAAATAAAAACTTTCAAGGTCACTGAGTCCCAAATTTTAGCTTTCGTATTTCTTCTAGGTATAACAAAATCCTACTTATTAGGAATTTTTGTTTGTTATTTAAGTTATTAACCTATTATTACCGTTATATGATGATATAATAAAACATATTTAGGAATACATTTGTCAGTGTCATGAAAATTTGTAAACCTGTGCAAATGATACTTATTTGAATCAATTTTGTTCATCAGTAGTGAATATTCTGTACACCACAAGGTGAGGTGAAGTGCCCAACATTGTATTGTGCAATATCCATTGATTTTTTTCTCTCTGCCAACTGAAGTGCAAACTCCTTGTCAATCGTAACCACAATAACATTGCTGTTTATTAGACTTGTCAAGTTACAGATAGAGATCATATATCAAGTAGTAGTGAAATAAAATGTTACCATGGAATTCAGGTTTTACATTGACATAGATTATTGCAGTGCCCTAACTTGGTAAAGTGCCACATTGAACTGTTTAAACAATGAACATTTACATGTATCAAGCCATTTTTGTGTATTTTCTGTGAGAAGAAACTTCTCTCATTTGCCCTCAAAGTAATATGGTATTCATATAAACTCTTGGATTTGTTAACATTTTGATAGAGTTTCATATAGGTATGCCCAAGAGGTTATAATTCAATTTTGTTTGTTGGCTAAGCCTTCTCTGGGGGCAGTATCCTGGTAGAAAAAAATAGAACCACTTTAGCTAGGGTGCAAGGTTAGTAAAAGGATGCCAAACAATATGGTTGGTCTTTGGATTGGTAAAAGTGTTTTCCATGCCTGGTCTTAAAAGTTATATTTCAAGGATTTTTGAACAATATGTGGAGGAGCTAAGCATTGCACGATGACTTTAGAACCTCTGCGAAGGAGGCTATATCAGGGATGTAGGGGCCAGGGGACATTAACTCCCATTTCTCCCCCAACTTTTGGACCATTTAGGAATACCAACATACATTATCACTATGGATGATGAATGTAAGTAAGTTATTGGCTCTTGTGGACAAACTGTTATCAGTATAAAGATTGCAGGTTTTCTCAGAAATCTCAGTCTTTGTTTATTTCATCATTACTTTGAGTGAAGTTTTTCAAGGTCAGGTTTGAAAAACCAGCATATATTTTTGAGACTTGTGTAGCAGAACATCTGTACTGTAAATTGACTTGATTTTTCCTTTAAATATGTGAATTCATAGTTACAAAAACTGTAATTCCCTGAGCTTTCCAGTCATTGACCCATTTTCAGGGGAAGAGACCCCAAAGCTCAGGGCATTTTTGGAATGAATTTTCAATTGAAGTAATAACTGGAAAGTAGTCAATAAATTGTAACTAGAAACCAATGTACAACCAAGTTCTGAATCTTTATTAAATGTTTATGTTGTGGCTAAATCTTCTTCTTGGTTCAAATATAAATTTTCCTCATTCCTTTCTTTCTGTCATGGTCATGCATTATAAAAACAAGGGGGTGATAATTATTGAAGGTTCAAGAATAAAATTGGCTCACAACATCTACATGAAAGAATCGAAACTGCAGTTTCAGGAACAAATTAGGTTAAATTAAGTCAAGACGAGATTAATATGCACAACAGATTTATTAGAGTTACTAAAGGCCTTCACAAAGCAAACATGGTAGCAATACCGTAAATTATAAAAGTTGATTAACGAAAATAACAATGTTTCAGAAATTACAAGTACTTCCCTTTCCAGTTTCAACTCAAATTTTATCGCCACCGACAACTTCTCAAACCATTTTACCAGAAAAACGCCAAGATACATCCCACTTGGACAGCTGTTAGTCAGCATAAAGATTCGAGTTCTCAGCTTCTTCACTGTACGTAACTCGTTTTTGATAAGAAAACGGTTTTTGACCAAATATTTTCTTGATTTTCTCGAGACATTTTCAAAATGGCCATCACAAAAATATTGTAAACCAAGCGCGCACAGAATGTTGGGATTGATTCTTTTTCAGATTAGAAAATCATGCTTTGCGCGCCCACTCAGATCACCTGGTAAGAAAAAATGGTAACCCATCCAGTTGATTTTTCATGGACCGACACAGGAAGCCCAGTGTCCGTACGTACGTACATACGTACGTACATACGTCCCTGTACATCCCACAGGGGTAACCGCTGGCCAATTTACAGTTTCCTTGCAGTTTTAACTTGCAAAACTTAAAAATATTACTCTAGAGACCTCGTAAAAATTTAGCGATTTTCATGATCATTAATCTGTGCCAATCTTGACAGGTTAAAGCGAAAAACAACGTGCATTTGAATTTTTTCGGGCCCGGTGTCATTTCAAAAACTGCTCGAAAGACGAAGGACACAGAGAGCATTTTCAAAGTTGGACGACTTTTTAGTTGGATTTGTAGCTTCAAAAAACTTCTCATAATGAACGAGTCATCGAGGTCGTGTATTCTTCGTTTCGTGAAGATGCCTTCAGTAAAGCTGCTTAAAAATCTAGCCAAAGTTGGAAATCAAGAATCATCTGCATTGAGCGTGAAACAAGGATCTAGGACTATGCTTCTAAAGACAACAATTAGGAAAGCTCTTCAAGGTAAAGACCTTGGCCAGAAAATGATGTCAAAACGTCTCTTGTACCTATATTTGATCTTTTATCTTTTATTTGGGATTGATGTCTTTAAAAAAATAAACCTTTAAGCACGTTGAACTGTGGCAAAGTTTAAACAAACACTCGATCAAGTACATAAAATGTACAACGACATTTGTTTTACGGTGAACTTTTTGCACTAGTTCTAATAATAATAAAATAAGTAAAAAAATGATTTTGAACTTATTTCAACCCCACTAATGTGTAAATACAGCTCAAGTTTGGGTCTGGAATTTAATGAAAAAAATTGACAGGAATAAAAGAAGGAATTTTGCATGCTCTGTCAGTGAACCCTACGAGACCTTAAATGCAGACTGAAAATGCTTAATTCCTTGTTTTCTTGTAATGTCGAGTGGCTGTTTTTATAGTCACTTAAAACTGTATTATCAGTGTAATCTGGAAGAGACAAGTGGGAGACAAGTATTCACCTAGCTAGTGTGTCATTCTATTCCACATTAAATAACAAAACAACAACAACAACCACAAAAAAACAAGATATGTCACAAATTTAATATAGTAAAGACAGACACATGAAGATATGTTGTTCTGTAATATTCAGGATGTTGAAAAGGTTTAATTACTTGTATCAATTTAAAAAAGGGTTTGGAGATTTTGCTTTATATTTCTGAAAATCATGAACCACTACAAAGTCAGTTATGAAATCTGACAGTGAATCTGAATATTAAAATTCACTGTAATAAAGGTCACTGAGCTTACAAGCCCACTATACAAACCAAAACCCAAACTTATTTTAAAAATGCTTTTACAATTACCACAGGAAATCCAATTCATTTGAATCAAGAACATAAAAATATTGAAATTGAAATTGGAGCTCTGCTTTTAGATAGTAGTTGTTTTGAGTTGTTTTACAATTTCATCTAAAGTCATAATTAGTGGAACCTGGAAGAGAGAATTCTTGTTTTGTGTAAAGACAACTATTTATCTGTGTCATTCTATTCTACATAGTACAAAAACCAGATGCCACAATACTGTCAAGACAGAAAAATCTAAATATAATGTTCTGCAATGTTTAATTGTTTAATTGAAGGATGTTGAAATCAGGTTGAACAGTATTTATGTGAATGAAATCAGTTTGAGGGATTTTTGCATTCTATTTCTGAGAATTATGAACCACTACTTCAAAGTCAATTATAAAATCTGACTGAATCTGAATAAGCATCACTATGGTGACTGAGGCTGAAAGCCTTATAATTTTCAGGAGACTGAAGGGCAAGAAATAAAGCTTGACCTATAATCTTTATTTCGACTTTTACAACAAAATGCAATCTTTGTTTGCCTATTACCACAGGAAGCCCAATTCATTTAAATCAAAAACGTCAAAAAATAAAACAATGTATTTAAAATTATTTTTATATTTAAATGGGAGCTCCGCTATTAGGTAGTACCTAATTTTTATATTATATGGCTTTTTATAAGCCATGCAGTTCAGAGTTTAAGAATCGTTTTCAGTGCGCATGCGATTTCATCCAGAACTTCTCATCTTCTTTTGTTTAAACCTTCTTTTGTTTTTAATCAAAGAAAAGAAGGTGAAACATTCGGGTTAAATTCGCATGCGCATTAGAAACGATTCTTGAACTCTGAACTGGCTTATATGTTTTATCTACGTCGACGTCGCTATATAATCGTGTTTAGAATGGTAAGAATTTGTCTCAGCTTCTATGTTTTGAAGGGTCAATGTTTGTGCAAATAGGTATGCATGTACCTGTTTTGGGATCGAGGCTTTGTAGATCCCAGATGGCCTCGTTTTGTACGATATCAATACCTGCTGTCACTCGAACGTAGAGGTTCCTATCTTTTACAAAATCAAGCTTTTCCTGAGAAGAAGAAGAAGAAGAAGAAGAAGAAGAACCTAATGATAATGCACCCAACATGTGAATATATCTTTCATGGGTTTGCTAATTGTTTGGTTATTTATTGTTTTGTTTGTTTGTGTGTTTTGCTTATTTACTCTTTGAGCTGTTACGTTACACTTCAATTCACAAGAGCGCTGTTGTTGGCCCTATACAGGCTACCAGATCCCTCTGGTATGCACGGGGAAAATATTTTTCCTACCAACTAATAGCATTACTACTAGCTACACACCTAGGAGCTTTTTTTGGAGGCGGGGGAAGAGAGGGAACGGAATTGGCGTAGACAAATGTATTTGTACCTGAAGAAAAGGGCTTGAAGTCTCCAGCGTTCTAGTGAAGTTTCCAAATCCAAACGATCCAATCCTAAAAGATCTTGCATCCAAATCAGAATCAAGCTTGTATCGAATGAAAACCCTTTGCGCAGGCGCAGTGGCGTTGGGATTATTTTCAAAACGAATCTTATAGTTCAACGTCGAGTCTCCGCTGATGAATCGAGCATCTCCATAGCCAGCTGGACCAAGAATGTCGTTCTGTTATGTCGGTAAAAGAATGAGAAAAAAGAGTAACAAAATCATTAACTGTTTAGTGATATATCGTTAATAATTATTGATATGGTCTTACCGGGTCACGTGACGCTATCCAGTCCATAAACTCGTCATACCATTCTTCAAACTTATCTTTCATTTTCTCCCATTTTTTCTTGGCATTCTCCCACACTTTTTTCAAATTTTTGGCTATGTTAATCAATGATCCTTTGAATAGACTATCAACCAATTGTTTTGGCTCTTTTGGAAGACGCTTTATAGCTAAAAGAAATAAAATAAAACTTTATTATGACCTTATATTCATATTTATTACATACATTATTTTTATAATATATTTCTATTACCATATCCCTTTTTCGAGTGTTTTTCATTTAAGCCCGGCCCGATTTTTGATAAGCTTCGTTCCGTTCAGGAAAAGAGAGAAATCGGCCCGATTTGCAAAAATGTTATCGGAAAAGCTAGCTCAATGCTCGCATTCCAGCGTGCGCGCTTGAAATTTAGGTTTTCAATTTGATTGGTTGGTTGAGATGTAATGTGGACTTGAATGTCGAACTAAAACACGTACAACTTGATTTTATCAGGCTTGAAGTCAACATTGTTCAAATTTTGCAAAAATTATGTTAAGGTAGAAGCAATATGGCGAAGGCTTTCAAGGGACTTAACTTTGGGAACCGGTTTTTTCGAGTTCATCGTAGTTTCGCCAATTTGTCTCGACTGCTAATGCAATTCTTCATGGATATGAGCAGACCCGAATACAAGACATTTAGAATGGCATGACCTCTTGTAAGTACGTTTTAAAACTTAGAATTTTTGCTATTTAAAACGTGTAATGTTCAGAGCTGTAGTGTGCAAAGCGGCGGCTGAAAATGTCCATAGACAAATCAAGCGTTCCGCACGAGCAAGTTTACATAAGATAAATTTTCTTTGCTACTGGAAGCAAATATATCTATCGTATGAGCTTTGTTTAAATGTTCTCTTAGATACAGACAAAAAATATTTGTCATAGAAAGTTTGCTCGTGTAGACTGGCATATTCGATAGTTATATATGAAGTGTAATTCTGCAGTTCTGCCCACACTATTGTTTATGGAAGGATGAATACCGAGAAGCGAGGCATTTATCTGCCTTATCATATGATTGAGGAGGGTTTCACACAAAAGCGATTCAAAAAGGCAATCACTAATTTGAACATTGTTGCCCAGAAGGAAACCTTAAATAACTGTTTTTCAATTCTATTTAGTCAGAGAAACACTAAGGGACCGGTCATTATTTATAGGGGAGGAGGCGCTGGTGCAAATGAAAAAGGTACTGCTCAATTTTGTATGGCCCCTCCCCTTTTGTACACCATGCACATTTTTAACAGAGTGTGTGTAAACATATGTCTCGGATTCGAATGAAAAATCGCTTCTTAGTATATTTCTAAGAAAATTTCTAGGTCTCGGTGTCCACACATTGATGACCTAAGGAAGGGAATATTATAAATTCAAGATATTTATCTAGATAAATCCCGGGAAGACCTAGATAAAGCCCTTGAATTCATAATGCCGGGATGTAAGCGATATAAAGCCCCATGAATAACAAAGAAACCCGACTCAATCATATTATAAGTAATTTTATCATACTTACGAAGTTTGATGGGGATCCATGCTGTAGCTGCGCCTGTGGCCGCTTCTTTTATCATATCTTTGCCATTGAATGGTTTACCATCAATTGCCTGTTTGATTGCATATCCTGCTGCACCAGCAAAGAATGCATGTTTGGCTACAAAATAGGCACCTGAAAAATTCAATTTAATAGGGCCACTTTTTAATTCAAAATCGAATCAATTTTTTACTACTTAGCTTAAATGTATGTCTGTAGTAAAGTAAATAATTTGAACAGGCTATTCTTGGGCCAGACCATTGTATGTATATATTAAAGTAAATAATTTGAATAGGCAATTCTTGAGGGCCAGAGGCTTTAACTTACTCTCAGGTTTGCAGGCCAACAAACCCAAGGGTAAGTCAAATAAAGCCTCTGATACCCAGGGTATTTACACACCTACTGCGAAAGGTAATTTAAGTGCAACTGCAGCTCCTCTTGTTGCTCCTACCACAGCTCCTTTCAATGCAACACTTGCTGCACCTATCACAAAGAAATTAAATATTAAAAAAGCTTTCATTTACTGCCTTAAAGCTGCATCTACACGAACATGTTTTCTTTGACAATTTTTGCTTGACAAGGAAATATGGGTTAACAATTCATGTTACGCTTACGCCAAATGCACATCTCCATCCGTACCCTGCATAAGCATTATACCCCAAGTGTACCCCTGTATACCCACGTATACCCTGTACACCCATGTATACACTGTATACCAGTGCATACCCTCTATACCCATGCATACCCTGTACACCCATGCATACCCTGTACACCCACGCATACCTTGTATACCTATGCATATCCTGTATACCAATGCATACCCTGTGCACCAATGCATACCCTGTATACCAATGCTTACCCTGTATACCCATGCATGCCGTGTATACACATGCATACCCTGTATACCCATGCTTACCCTGTATACTCATGCTTACCCTGTGTACCCATGCATACCCTGTATACCCATGCATACCCTGTACACCCATGCATACCCTGTACACCCATGTATACCCTGTTTTACCCATGCTTACCCTGTATACTCATGCTTACCCTGTGTACCCATGCATACCCTGTATACCCATGCATACCCTGTACACCCATGCATACCCTGTACACCCATGCATACCCTGTATACCCATGCATGTCGTGTATACCCATGCATACCCTGTGCAACAAGGCATACCCTGTATACCCACGCATACACTGTATACCCATGTATACCCTGAATACCTGTGCATACCCTGTACACCCATGTATACCCTGTACACCCATGCATACCCTGTACACCAATGCATACCCTGTATACCCACGCATACCCTGTATACCTATGCATACTCTGTATACCCATGCATACCCTGTGCACCAAGGCATACCCTGTATACCCATGCATGCCGTGTATACCCATGCATACCCTGTACACCCATGTATACCCTGTATACCCATGCTTACCCTGTGTACCCATGCATACCCTGTATACCCATGCATACCCTGTACACCCATGCATACCCTGTTCACCCATGCACATTCTGTATACGCACGCATGCCGTGTATACCCATGCATACCCTGTGCACCAAGGCATACCCTGTATACCCACGCATACACTGTATACCCATGCATACCCTGAATACCTGTGCATACTCTGTGCACCCACGCTACCCTGTATACTCATGCATGCCGTGTATACCCATGCATACCCTGTACACCCATGCATACCCTGTACACCCATGCATACCCTGTATACCAATGCATGCCGTGTATACCCATGCATACCCCGTACACCCATGCTTGCCTTGTGTACCCATGCATACCCTGTATACCCATGCATACCCTGTACACCCATGCATACCCTGTACACTCATGCATACCCTGTATACCCATGCATACCCATGCTTACCCTGTATACCCATGCTTGCCCTGTGTACCCATGCATACCCTGTGTACCCATGCATACCCTGTACACCCATGCATACCCTGTACACTCATGCATACCCTGTACACCCATGCATACCCTGTACACCCAAGCATACCCTGTATACCCATGCATACCCATGCTTACCCTGTATACCCATGCTTACCCTGTGTACCCATGCATACCCTGTATGCCCATGCATACTCTGTACACCCATGGATACCCTGTATGCACATGCATACCCTGTACACCCATGCATAGCCTGTACACCCATGCATAGCCTATATACCCATACATATTGAATTGTTTAAATCTGATTATACATGATTGAACCATTCAAAAGTCATATTCTCAATTGTATTTTAATGCATGTTATCGAAGTTTACATATGACATTGCAAGTGGTTATTGGTTATTGGTAATCATTGTACATAATTTCTGAATAACTATTGCAAACTTTAACTAGATTTTTGAGGGAAAATGTTTATGTTTAAAACTGGCCATGTCATGGTTGATATCGTTGTTATTTTTTTGCTTTTGATTCAATGCTGTTATTAAATCTACAATCAAGCCAAAGCGATCAAAGCATTCTATAGCAGAAAAAGGTGAAAAGACAAAAGACAAAAACCTGAACATGCTAGACTACTAATATAATGTGCAATTCTTTCACACACAAACAACAAAACTGGAGAGATTTGCGATGCTATAACTAACAAGGACTTGTATATATCAATTGTTGATTTCGTAAATAGTGTTGCCAATTTAGCAACTCTTCCTATTTTGAAACACTCATTATTGATAAAAGAAAACCAAAAAGAAGAGACTTGAAAAGAAAACAAAAAATAACAAGGGCATCAACCATGACTTTAAAAGGGCCAGTTTGAAGCATAAACATTCCCTCATAGGCCTAGGTCTAGTTAAAGTTTGCAATAATAATTCAAAAAGTTATGTGCAATGATTACCAATAACCACTTGCAATGTGACATGTGAAGTTAGATAACATGCATTAAAATAGAATTGAGAATATCACTTTTGTATGGTTTAATCATGTACTATCACTTTCACACAATACAATATGTATGGTTGCCCTCGGTACGCATGGGTATCAGGGTATATATGGTATACAGGGTATATATATATGTACAGGTACATTTGGGAACAGTATACATATACATATATGCTTCAGTATACATGGTGGTAGAGCAGAGTATGAATGAGAGTACAAAAGGTATCCATGGATAAGCATGGGTATACAGAGTATGCATACGTATACAGGGTATGAATGGGTGTACAGGGTATGCATGGGTGTACAAGGTATGCATAGGTATACAGGGTATGCATAGGTATACAGGGTATGCATGGGTGTACAGGGTATGCATGGGTATCCATGGATAAGCATGGGTATACAGGGTATGCATGGGTGTACAGGGTATGTACAGGTATACAGGGTATGCGTGGGTGTACAGGGTATGCATGGATGTACTGGGTATGCACCGGTGTACAGGGTATGCACGGGTATACAGGGTATGCATGGGTGTACAGGGTATGCATGGGTGTACAGGGTATGCATGGGTGTACAGGGTATACATGGGTGTACAGAGTATGCATGGGTATACACGGTATGCATCAGTATACAGGGTATGCATGGGTATACACGGCATGCATGTGTACACAGGGTATGTGTGGGTGTACAGGGTATGCACAGGTATTCAGGGTATGCATGGGTATACAGGGTATGCATGGGTATACAGGGTATGCATCAGTATACAGGGTATGCATCGGTATACAGGGTATGCATGGGTGTACAGGGTATGCATGGGTGTACAGAGTATGAATGGGTATACACGGCATGCATGGGTGTACAGGGTATGCATTGGTGTACAGGGTATGCATGTGCATACAGGATATGCATGGGTGTACAGGGTATGCATGGGTGTACAGAGTATTCATGGGCATACAAGGTATGCACGGGTGTACAGGGTATGCGTGGGTGCACAGGGTATGCGTGGGTGTACAGGGTATGTATAGGTATACAGGGTATGCATGGGTGTACAGGGTATGTATGGGAATACAGAGTATGAACGGCTATACAGGATATGCTTAGGTATACAGGGTGAGCATGGGTATACAGAGTATGCATAGGTCTACAGGGTATTCATGGGCATACAGGGTATGCATGGGTGTAAAAGGGTATGCATGGGTGTACAGGGTATGCATGGGTATACAAGGTATGCATAGGTATACAGGGTACGCATGGGTATACACGGAATGGATCAGTATACAGGGTATGCATGGGTATACACGGCATGCATGTGTACACAGGGTATGCGTGGGTGTACAGGGTATGCACAGGTATTCAGGGTATGCATGGGTATACAGGGTATGCATGGGTATACAGGGTATGCATCGGTATACAGGGAATGCATGGGTATACACAGTATGCATCAGTATACAGGGTATGCATGGGTATACAGGGATGTACTGGTATACAGGGTATGCATAGGTACACAGGGTATGCGTGGGTGTACAGGGTATGCATTGGTGTACAGGGTATGCATGGGTATACAGGGTATGCATGGGTGTACAGAGTATGCATCAGTATACAGGGTATGCGTGGGTGTACAGGGTATGCATGGGTATACAGGGATGTACTGGTATACAGGGTATGCATAGGTATACAGGGTATGCGTGGGTGTACAGGGTATGCGTGGGTGTACAGGGTATGCATGGGTGTACAGGGGGATCCGTACAGGGTGAGCATGGGTGTACAGGGTATGCATGGGTACACAGGGTATGCATGGGTGTACAGGGTATGCATGGGTGTACAGGGTATGCATGGGTGTACAGAGTATGCATCAGCATACAGGTTATGCGTGGGTGTACAAGGTATGCATGGGTGTACAGGGTATGCATGGGTATACACGGTATGCATAGGTATACAGGGTATGCATGGGTATACACGGTATGCATCAGTATACAGGGTATGCATGGGTATACACGGCATGCATGTGTACACAGGGTATGCGTGGGTGTACAGGGTATGCACAGGTATTCAGGGTATGCATGGGTATACAGGTTATGCATGGGTATACAGGGTATGCATGGGTATACAGGGTATGCATCGGTATACAGGGAATGCATGGGTATACACAGTATGTATCAGTATACAGGGTATGCATGGGTATACAGGGATGTACTGGTATACAGGGTATGCATCAGTATACAGGGTATGCGTGGGTGTACAGGGTATGCATGGGTATACAGGGATATACTGGTATACAGGGTATGCATAGGTATACAGGGTATGCGTGGGTGTACAGGGTATGCGTGGGTGTACAGGGTATGCATGGGTGTACAGGGTATGCATGGGTGTACAGGGTATGCATGGGTATACACGGTATGCATCAGTATACAGGGTATGCATGGGTATACACGGCATGCATGTGTACACAGGGTATGTGTGGGTGTACAGGGTATGCACAGGTATTCAGGGTATGCATGGGTATACAGGGTATGCATGGGTATACAGGGTATGCATCGGTATACAGGGTATGCACAGGTATTCAGGGTATGCATGGGTATACAGGGTATGCATCAGTATACAGGGTATGCATGGGTATACAGGGATGTACTGGTATACAGGGTTTGCATAGGTATACCATACATATTGTATTGTGTGAAAGTGATAGTACATGATTAAACCATACAAAAGTGATATTCTCAATCCTATTTTAATGCATACCCTGTGCACCTATGCATACCCTGTACACCCACGCATACCCTGTACACCCACGCATACCCTGTATACCTATGCATACCCTGTATACCAATACATCCCTGTAAACCCATGCATACCCTGTACACCCATGCATACCCTGTATTACACCCACGCATAACCTGTACACCCATGCATACCCTGTATGCGTGGGTGTACAGGGTATGCATGGGTATACAGGGATGTATTGGTATACAGGGTATGCATAGGTATACAGGGTATGCGTGGGTGTACAGGGTATGCGTGGGTGTACAGGGTATACATGGGTGTACAGGGTATGCATTGGTATACCATACATATTGTATTGTGTGAAAGTGATAGTACATGATTAAACCATACAAAAGTGATATTCTCAATTCTATTTTAATGCATACCCTGTGCACCTATGCATACCCTGTACACCCACGCATACCCTGTACACCCACGCATACCCTGTATACCAACGCATACCCTGTAAACCCATGC